>WEIS01030746.1:0-13379 GCA_013389965.1 Todus mexicanus | reverse complement strand
AAAAAAAAAAAAGAGAGAGCAGACAGTTGCCAGCAGAGCGCCCAGGATGTGCTGCAGAACTACAGTTATATTCATTATAGTCTCGGCATTTAAAAACCTGAAAAGCCCTTATGGCCACTACCAGCCTTTGTGCCAATCAATGCATCGCACAGACCGCGGCTGACAGGTCTGTGCAGAAACACGAATGGAACGTGCATTCCACCAAGAAAATGTATCAAATAAAAGTTATCCAGTAAACCACTTCCAGAAAGCCAAGCCAAGGCAAAGCAAAGGATCTTGCTGGACTCCTCTGGAGGAAGATGGGCGCTGGCCATGCTGCAGCCAAACACACTGGGAATACCAGGGAATGGGGATGAGTAGGATTACTGCTAGAAGGCAGAAGCACAGAGAAACTACTGCTCATCTCATGGATATAAGGGGTTAGAGATGCCTCTTCAGGTGACAGAAGAGGCTGTGTGGCCTTTGCCTGTGACTCACCCTCGGAGCTATTGTGAAATCAAGATTGTGACAAACTCAGGAACTATTTTAAGCCTTTAAAGTACACATTACCGGAAGGCTGGATTGTTTGGTCCTTCCTCAGGCAGAACTGCCGAAGGCATGGCCAGTTTCTAGGTGAGGCAGAGGAAAACCATGCATGAACTCTCACTCACTAGAAGAAAGAAGGGAGCTGGCACTGAGATCGCCTCGATCACGTTGTCTAGGTTTGCTTTCCCACAGTACCTTCCCAAGCCAAGGGACAATCCTTTTTAAGCTGGTCTGCCATAAAGTGCCACCATAGTTTCGACGTGGGCTACCCTTCCGATCCTTTTAAGCGTTCTCTCTGTGCCAGGAGAGCTGATGCTCAAGGTTTCACTGGGTTAGAGAACCAGGAGAAAAAAAAACCCTTGCGCTTTCAGTGGATGCTGCATTTGGAGGTTGATAGTTCTGACTTCCCCCACCTCTCCCCGTGCACCGTATTCCTGCTGTGTGCCTTTGTACGCAAGCAACTGCTCACTTATGTATTTCTCAGCGATTACGTAATGATTAATTGCCTTCCGATGAACTTTGCCTGAGCTGTCTGCATCAATAAGCACACACAGAATAGACAGGCTTGAGTCAGTGCTCGTACAACTGTCAAATAATCAATGGGAGCTGAAATGAGTTCCATGCCCAACAAGCCCCCTGGAGTCACTTCAGTGTGTCACTGTAAATGAAGCCTGTTTGGGTTTTTTTTTTTGGAAATGCTGAATTCAGCCCTTGGTACCACCCAGCAGAGCAGCTTGTGACAAATGGGCACAGGAGCAGAAGAGAAGCTGGCACAGCCCTGATCTAGCAGCCCAGGGGCACACACAGCTGCCCCCGCCAAGGTCCATCCCGTGGGCATCAGGTCAGGCAGGGCTCTGGCTGCCCCAGGCTGGACCAGTGCTGCTGCCCTGGCAGCTGTGGCAACACTTCTGCAAGGGGTAAGGGGAAGTGGAAGTGGTTTGTGAAACAAGTCAAAAAGCGTTATTTAAAAAAAAAACCAACACACCACCACCAAAACCCAGAAGCGCCTTCCTCTGGTTTTACAAGTTAGAGGCAAGGGAAAGTAACACCACCAGAGAGCTCAAGCTATGGCCAAGGACTTGTTTTCTATGTGGATGTGTCAAAAAAAAGTGTGACCAAAGCATGGCACATACACCTTTTCTTGTCTTAAAAGCTCAGCAATGGCCCAGCAGAAGGGGGTGAGAGATAACAAGATAACAAGCCTGAGCAGCAGTGTGTTAGTCAAGGAGCAGAGAAGCTCCACAGAGTGCTTCAGACCTTGCACCCAAGCAAAAGCCAGAACAGCAGCAAGAAGCTTATTTGCTGGTACGACCCACCGTGACCCACCTACAGAAAATGAATGGACCTCACAGTCCAAGTGAGAGTGAGAAGCCAAACCTTACACAGGTGTTTAAGAGAGGACAGATCCACATGGATCCAACATCTTCAGCCTACATAGGCCTAGAACTTGGAAGCACAAACATCCTTGAAACCACTGGTCCCCTGGAAGAGTGTGATGCCCCAAGAGAGGCACTCCTGCCCTGGTCTTCATTCAGTCAATGCCACAATGTTGGAAAGAAAAGAAAAAAAGGGGGGGAAGCAAACCCATGGAACCACTTCTGAGGTTCCCAACAACTTTCTGCAACAGATTTGGTACATAGAGAGCTAAGGCCCGAGCAGTGGGCTGAATGGCTACGATGCCCGAGAGCCAGGAACAGGGCTGAGAGAGGCATTGGCAGCGTGCATTTCTAACTTTGTCAGCCCTTTCGCGCTGTCCTAGAAAAGCATCAGATAAGCAAGGCCCGGGTAGAAGAATAAAAAACTGATCAGAGCTTTGCTATCTCCGTAGCACAAGCCTGTTGGGGAGGGCACCCCAGCAGCACGCCCACGCCTGCCCGCCAGTGTCGAAACAAAGAGCGGGCAGCAACACAACGATGTCAGCAGCACCCAGGCCCACAGGACCCAGCTGGCTTTGCTGGGGCACAGCTTCCTTTGCTGTTTCTCTTGCCTACTGCAATACCACACAAATATTTTGATCGGTTAGATAAGGACATGAGCCACAAGAACACGAGCATAGGTAGGGGGCCAGGAATTGCACAAGAAAGGTTAAGTGCCAGGGAGGTTTCCAGCTGTTGGGTGTGAAGAGCATTTTGTTTTGAGGAGCAGACACTCAGGCAGTGGAAGTGAGGTGCTTTTCCACAGCCAGGAGACAGGAATCAGTCAATCAACTCCAGCAGGACTGGTGCTGTTGTTCTGCTCTTCACAAGGGGCACGCTGCCCCTTCCAACCCTGCATCCCAGACACAGCACATACAGACACCACTCCCAAATGCAAACACACTCTCCACCCTTCAACAGGAGCAAAGCAGCTCCGGCAGCTGGAGACACTCAGGGCCAGCTGCTGAACCAAACGGGCTGTGCTGAGCAGGGCAGCGTTTCACCGTGCCCGCGTTCTGCAGCACTGAACCCGGTGCAACCCACTCGCCTGCCACTGCTCCCCACTGCCTTCGGACGCAAGTCTGTTAAAAGGTTCGTCATTTTAAAGAACTTTTTTTAAGTGACTTTGCTCGTCATAGCCAAATGCCTTCTCACTCAGGATTTCAGGCTGAGAAGGGCTGGCAGGTGGGAGGGCAGCACAGCCACCCACCACAGGCAGGCAGAGCCCCCCCAGGCACCCATGACCACGCACTGTGGGAGTGAGGGTGGCTTTGATCTGAGACCCGTGAGGAGAACCCCAGATTTGCAGACAGCAGCACCCCAAGGATGAGAAACAACCCCATTTTTTCCTGAGGGAACTACACACTCAAATTTTCAAAAACCACGAGACGTGCTGGGCAGGGGTTTCCCAAGGAGTAACGATTGCCACGTGCTTGAGGAAGGCTCAAAGCCTTCATCCAAGCGCTCTCTTCCACACAGCTGCCCACGGCTCCTACTGTCAGCAGCATTGCCAAGCTCTGGGCTACGACACTGAAGTCATTATCAAAATATTTAGGCCATGGAGAGCTATCCCTGTCTTCCCTGCCACACAGATCCAGCCATGGCTCCGCAGAGTGCAGGACAAGCCTCACTTGGACTTCAGCAGGGATGGAGCATCACACGTCTCAGTGAGTTTAAAGTGAACTTCAAGTTTAAAGTTCAACCAGGTTTAACATTGTTGGGCCGCTGCTCTGCAAGTAAAGGAGCAGTGTCTTCCCATTCCTCTGCTCTCCTCAGCTGAAACATTTTAAGAAACCCCTACAACTACTCGAAGGGATAAGGCCATAATTTGATCTTACCATTGGTTTTTAATTATTTTTTTTTTGTGGCCATAGTTACAATCAACTTAGCAGGGGAAGCTTTTTTTTATTCCTCTTTTTTTATTTTTTTCCTACGCTAACCCAGCAGATCAGCATCTCTCCGTGACACCCTTTCCAGGAATTACATGGTAAATCCCTCATGAATCAAACTGACGAGAGCTGAGCCAACTCATGCAAAATCAGAGCGGTGTGGGCTTGGCCACTGAGCAGAGAAAGGTCTGCAAGTGACACGGATGGTCTCGTGCCTTCGAACGGGTCCATCGCTGTGCGAGCCAGGCTGACAAGCCAGCTGCACAACATTCAACAATTAGTCTTTCATAACCCAAATTTCAAAGCAGAGCATTTACAGTCCGTAGTGTGTACAGCATTAATACCACCATAAAAGCTCAGATAATCCAAATTCATCTTTTTAAGCCGTATCTTAAGAAGAAAGGAGAACAACAACATGAGGCATGCTTATGAGTTGCTGGAGCATGGGGCTCAGCGTTATCTCTCCAGGAGCCGCCACAAAGAGCCGTTTGAAGGCGCGTTCTCAAGTGACCAAACCTCTTTTCAGCCCCACTGGGGGCTGTGGACAGCCCATGCTCTGACAGCCTGTCCCCACCCTGCAAGAAGAAAGCCTTATCGGGGAGCCAGTGTCCCCATCAGCGTGTACTGGGAGGGGGAGATAGTGTTTCACAAGAGGCATGAGAGCAGCAAAACAATCGCACCATGGGAAAGGCAGCAGGTCCCAGGGTTTTGTCCAGCAGATCCCACACTTCTGTAAGCTCCAGTCCATCCCCTGCTAGCTTGAGAATTCTCAATGCCCTTCCATATCTGTTCCCACTGACACTAATGCGACTATCTGCAACGGTAAATGCTGCACCAGCTCACGGGTTTTGCAGGACCGAGCTGTGATTCGGGGTCTCCAAGCACCCAGCCCATGGCAGCTTGCACTGGGCTTTGTTCAGAACATCTGCACGGCCCCCGGATCAGCAAGGTTTCACTTCAGCTGAGCAGCTCACAGGGAGCTGCTGCCACTTCTTCCCTGCACATGCAAACTGATATCAATCTTGAACCCATAAAGCCACACTCGTATTTTACAAATTGCATCTTAGGTGCTTTTGAAGAAAAAAGTAGTCCACTTTTTTTTTTTTTTTTTTTTTTTTAAAGATTGTGTGGAAAGGGTTTGAGGTAGGAACTTGTATATTTATAGGCCCACAAGCCTGGAGGTGCTGTGGACTTTCCAGGCTGGCACACACTGGTCACAGTGCCCGCCTGCTGGTCTAACAACTGATTTAAGATCATCGATATAATAAGTTTGGATGAGCTGGGTAACAAAGCATATTGAGCCTGCAGCATGTTGCTATCCACGGGTTGCTATTGCTTCCTTAGCATACGGTGCTGGACTTACCAAACCCAAGACATTAATAGAATGAGAGCTAGAAAGAAACAGTTTCTCCCCACCCCCTTCCTACTTTTCAGCTTCATTACCCTCTGCAGCCAGTTTCACTGTTTCCTCAGACAATCAGGTCCTCTTTTGCTGAAAACAAGTCTTTGTATGAAAACGGGGAAATCACCGTAGTTTCCACTGGCTGCAGGTTTCTTAAGTTCTGCTGCGTACATTTCAGGCTCCGCCACTAAAATGATTATTTTCAATTAATATATGTTTAAATCAAGCCTGTCCTACTTTTGTAAACTCTGTGTCAAACCAGTTCAAGTTTGCTGAGCTGAGTACACGGGGAGTCCAAGACACAGGTCCCCGCAGTGTTCTGCAGGGCAGTAATGCCCCCCCCAAAACCTAGCACCCAGCCCAGCCCTCCGTCCTCCTGTTCAAACCTGGTCCCACAAAAACAAAACTTGATAAAATGACCCCATTCTTTTAGTTCTATCCACATCTAAACTTCTCCCAGGTCAGACTCTTCCCTGTACAAATCCCATCCTTTTGCACTGCTCGGGGCAAGAGGCTCTCCCCGCAAGTACAACATGTGGTACGTAGGGCAGGATGCAGGCACAGGCAGATTATGTCACCTCCCTGCGCTTCCGTATGTGGAAAAGGGGCGGAAGACAGGCAGGAACTTCATTCAAACATCCTGAGACTCTGAGCCACACAAACACTTGGACTTGGTCTAAACCATCACTTCTGGGTGAAGAACAAACTGAATTTAAAGTGACATCAAGAGAAGGATTTCTGCTGCTGCTCTTTTGGCAGCTGAGCAGAAGAGGGCAAGACTCCTCTTTCACATCTCTGTCCTATATACAGCATCACCTCAGACAGCGCTCCAGATTTAGAAAGACAAAGGAAGACAATACGCAAGTTAAATCTTAAGCATGGTAGGAAACTGTCTCTGCAGTAACGCTACTGGCTATACCTATAAAGCTGTAGAGTACGTGGCATCAAACAATTTAGGATTCTTAAACAAACAAAACCTCGCACAAGAACTCTCCCAAAATCAGCCAGGTCTACCCCTCAACCATCGTGGAGAACAGAAGGAGGAGGGATCATAGAAGACGGAGAATTAAAACTTTATCAAGAATAAAATAACTCTTGAGACAGCTGCTTGAATGTACTAGTTATAGATGGAGTAAACTTCTGGTTATAAACTCATGGTCTTCACTGTGTCATTTACCATAATTCACATTCTCATTTGGGTCAAAACGGGGATCAAAGGAGATGGAATTAGCTGGAGACGAGGAGCTGTTATTACCCGACAGGCTGACATCCTTAGCCTAGAGTACATAAAGTCACTCTAATAATTTTATTATTGGTGTAAGGCTGGAGGTAACAGCGGAGGCATTCAGACAGCACAACGGACTTCAAACAAACAAACCAGCCACTTACAAAGTATTTTTGTCCTGAGAATTCTCTACTCTGATTGTGTTACGCGTGTTTAAAATAGAAAGGATTTAAATTAGTTATTCTTCTAAGTTTTCATTGTCTCAGAAGCCTATTAACTTACTTTACAACGTTTATCTTGTTCCTATCATTGCATGAGAAACCTAAGCAAACACTTATCCAGGAGAAGAGTGAACATTATATAAACAGGTTTCCAGTATATAACACCAACTAAACTGGTAACAGAAGCACTGATTGCTACTGGTGCTGCTTTTGAAAGGATAAATAGGATTTAAATACGATTTTTTAGGAACTGCATTTTATTAGGAGATAGGATCCTTCACCAAAACCTTCCACTCAGTGAATACTTGGCACCCAGTTTCTTAGAGAGTGTCTATCAAGTAACATGACAAAGACAACAAATAAATACAACAAATCGCAGCACACCTTAATAAACCACATCTGTCCTGGCCTGCAACCAAGCAGCTCCCTTCCTGGCCTTCTCCTTAGTACTACTTAATTCTCAATTCTGAAAAGGCAATGACTCCTTAAATGACCTAACGAGGCCATCAAACCCAGCTGCCAACAGCCAATTCACAACCCCAGTTCCAAATTCTGCATGGAGAGCGACCAGGCTGGGGAAGGGACTGGAGGGAAAATCTTACGAGGAGAGGCTGAGGGAGCTGGGGCTGTTCAGCATGGAGAAGAGGAGGCTCAGGGGGGACCTTATCACTCTCTCTAACTACCTGAAGGAAAGGTTTAGACAGGAGGGGGATGGGCTCTTCTCTCAGGTGATTTGTGACAGGACGAGAGGGCCCGGCCTGAAGCTGCACCAGGGGAGGTTTAGGTTGGATATTCGGAAGCTCTTCCTCACAGAAAGGAGGATAAACCCCTGGAATGGGCTGCCCAGGGAGGGGGTGGAGTCACCGTCCCTGGAGGTGTTTAAGGACAGACTGGATGCCACGCTCAGTGGCAGGGGTTAGCTGAGTGGTGGTGGTAGGTCATAGGCTGGCCTCGATGATCACAGAAGGCTTTTCCACCCTTAATTATTCTATGATTCTATTCGATGAAAGCAGCTCGCCCAGGGAGGATGGATCCCCAACCTGCTCCTCCAGCCAGCCCTAACCAAGAGCCTCCCTCCTCTCTCAACCACGAGCAGGAGACCCAAGGATTTCAGAGCCGGGAGCAACGTGAACTCTGATGTTTTAGAGTGCAAAGTACAGCGACTGCTTGGCCTTGAAAACCCCCATCCTTTAACAGAACGGTTAAATATTCATAGCGCTGGGCATGTCCCGGCTCCCAAGGAGCTGGGCTCCTCTTGTCGTTTCCTGCCGGCGAGGGCCACAGGAATACAAATCATGTCACCCCTGGAGGCTCGCAAAACTTGGAGGCAGCCCCGACACCGCCGACTTCCAAGAAATCCCCCTCCATTCATTGCCCCGACAGGCTTGGCAGGGAACACCTCGGCGCCTCGCTCAAGCATCGCTCTGAAAACAGCCGATTCAAGGGGGGGGAAAGGGAAAGGGAAAAAAAAACCCCAACCCAACCCGGCAGCTTCTCTCGCTCCTTTCCCCTGCCCCAGGCGCTCCCACAGCCCCGGCTGACCCCGCCGAGGGGATGCGCGGAGCCGGGGAGGAGAACCCCGCACCCGGCTCCCGGGGCTCCACAGCAAGCGGGGGGCTGCGAGGGACCCCCAAAGAGCGGCAGGGGAAGCCCCCAAAGAGCGGGATGGAGCCCGGGCACCCCTGGGGGGCCGCAGGTACCGACCACCCCCCCATCCAGGGACCGCCCCCCCCGGCCGCGGGCTCACCTTGTAGACCTTGCCGAAGGCGCCGTCCCCCAGCTCCCCCACCACCTCCCACACCTCGCCGGGGTCCAGGTCTCGGCGGACGTGCTCGTACTCCTTGGAGCGCCGCTTCTCGAAGGTGGAGAGGCGCAGGATGCGGCGGAAATTGGCGAAAGCCATGGCCGGGGCCGTGCGGGGCTGCCCGGAGCCGCCTTGCCCGGGTTGCGGAGCTCCAGCCGCCCTCAGCTCAGCTCAGCTCAGCTCAGCTCCGCTGCTGCTCCNATATGATAAAGGCAGTTTAATGAGAAAATTAGAAAGCAAAGCCGCGTGTGCAAAGTGAAGCAAAGCAATATATATATATATAAAAATCACTACTTCCCATAGCAGGCGATGTTTGGCCTCTCCCAGGAAGCAGGGCTCGGACACGCGTAACGGTTGCTGGGGGGACAAATGTCTTCTGACACGAATGCCCCCCCTCCTCAAGCTTTTATACCTGAGCTGACATCAGATGCTATGGAACAGCTCTTGGGACAGTTTGGGTCAGCTGTCCTGACTGTGTCCCCTCCCAAGATCTTGTCCACCCCATCCCCCTGGTGCTGTGCCAGCCCTGCTCAGCAGCAGTCACAACACCGGTGTCTTATCAAGCTCTGGGGACACTAACTCCTGCTCAGCCAAACCCAATACACAGCCTTAATTATTCTTTGATTCTATGATTCTATATTAAACAGAACTGACCTCAAGACTGAGCCCTGGGGAACACCACTTGTGACCAGTCACCAACTGGATTTAACTCCATTCACCGCCACTCTCTAGCCTACACATTTTGAGTCACATATCTCACCACCAACACCCCTCCTCAGCCAGCAAAGAGGAGGCCAGAACATCAGAGGATGATGCTAACCACAAATAACACTGAAGACCTGGAGGGAAAAGGTCTGAAGCTCCTCGGTGGCTGCTGTCACCTTCCTGCCTGCTCAGCCTGGGATGCTGAGCGCGTGGAGCCAACAGCATCTGCAGGGGCTCTGCTTCACCTCATGGGCTGCGCTGGCAGAGACCAAGCAAAGAGACACATCTCGGAGAGTAAAAACATGATCCTACCCACCTTGGCAGCAGAAGGACGTTTCCTTCTTTGCCCTGTTCATCTCACGTGAAAACAGCCAAATACAAATGGTTTAAAAACTCCCAGTAGCAGGGATTTGAGTGTATCAGCACTGTGGGCACCCACCATGAATTTCTTTCAGAGAAGATGTGACCCAACTGGTGTCAAGCGTGGTTTTCACCCTCTCCCTGGCAAAACTTCAAATCCTCTGAATAACCGACTCGAAAACACGTATTAAATGGGGACATCTAGGGGAAATACCCGACGGTGCAGCCACGCTTCACAGCATCTCTGTTTCCTGCTGAGGACTTGGTGGTCAATGGTTGTCCGCGCAAACCTCAGTGATACCAACACCGCTCACACCAGTGCGTGTGTTTTGCCCCACATATGGACATTAACGAGCCCAGGGTGGAGGCAGGAGGGGGGTGTTTGCACACTCCATCCTAATGTGTAATACAGGTGAAACTCAGCACCTTGCTCTGAGAACACGTGATATAATATATACCCGAGAGTATACCGGGCACATCACCATCCAGAGGGAGGCTTTTCCTAATGTCCCGCTGGATCTCCTAAGCTGCTCCCTGTGGTCATTGCCCCTGCTCTGTCATCTGCCTCTCTAAAAAGTGTCTTTGTAATTGCCCCTACAAGAGCTGTTGGGATATCTGTCCTTATCGGGTGCTGTAAAGGTATGGAATCTAAAGTAAATCCTGTGCCAGAGGGCTTGCAGTGTAGGTAGATGCCCTGAAGACTATCTGAGGGTAGGCTCACCAGGCTGGGGCTCACAGACATGATTTCTCTGCTGGCATAAATTTTGCAAACTCAGGTTACCCCTTTGAAAGCTTCTGAGCAGCTCTGGTTCAGCAGAGCACTGTGAGGGCTGTGGCTTTTTTTTTATCCACCACTTGATAGCCTGTAAGCAGATTTATCTGTTGGCTCTGTAGCCAAAGGGAACCAGCTATTTGGATTCTCTCCACTCTTTTCCTGCGGAAAGCTCTCAGCTGTCCAACCGAGTCAGCAGGCGGGTTAATTATCTCATCTACCTATAGGTTATTCCTTCTTACTGTTTCCCAAGAGACAATAAACTCAAGAAAAGCAACTTTGCAAATCCTCCCCAGGCTCACAAGAACACACTTGATCCTATGGCTGGATGGTCATGAGCATCACCACTGCGTTAGCCACGACTGCTCAAAGTGCTGCACAGTCCTTGGCAGCATGTGTTGGCGTTATGACCCAAGGAGAAGAAACTGCTGCCCTGACTGCAAGACGACATACAGCTCTGTGCTTTAAATGTTGAATCGCGGGGAGTCTGTCAAGCAAAGTAAGCCAGAGCAGTTTGGTTTTATCAGTATCATTCCTGGTATATACTATTCGGGGTAAGGAACAAAGAGCATTTTCAGTGGGTACTGATGTGCTGGATTGGACTTGTTCTGGGTTGGAAAAGAAATGGGCGATAGACACTTTATTAAAATATAAGAGCAGTTCAGCTTCCTTGCAGCTAGTCTGGACAAGGAACGTAGCATTCAAAGGCAGCCGTCTCTAAGCTATAGCTCCCAAACACATCGCACGGGACACTGTCAGGTGCTGGAAACAAGAAACTCAAAGCCCTGCAGTGGCTGCTGTGCAGGATCTCCTCAGCACAGACCAACAGACTTTTGGGGTGTCACTTGTCTGAGGTTGAGATTTGCGTTACAGTCTAAAATAAATCCGTAAGTCATGTTATCTTGCACGTTTTAGCCAGATTTAATGCTCTCGAGCGTTGTCACTTGAATTTAGCATTATCCTTTAATGCTGAGCGAAGGAGAACCTTTGCTTACACATCTGGGGGCAATTCTTGAAACTGTGGGAAAAGCATTAAAGTCGTGGGACAGAGGTTGTGGCTGGTTCCAGGACAGGATTTTCCTTCTGAAAGGGGTCATTGCCATGGCACTAATTCTGCTTCACTGATCTTCCATGGCCACCCGAGATGCAGCTGAAATCCAGGCGTTTTCTGCAGCATCTGTGTTTAAATGAAGTGCACTGCTTGTTGTCAGCTAAGAAATGCTGCGGCACTGGCAGAGTATTTCCAGCCCTGGGTGTTCATCGAAAGAATTACCTGAACAGGAAACGCTTCTTCTAAAAATGAGATTGGCATGAATGCTCTAAAATTACAGGCCCTGCTTAATGGTTTGAAAACAGATAGACGGAAAGCTGCCTTGCTTAGGATTTAGAACCAGAGATCACAGACATTACAAATATCGTGCTTGGGATGTTACAGCAAACGCAGCTCTCTGTAATACTAATTAACTACCAGCTTGGTTAATACAAGTGCTTGGCAATACCCCAGAAAGCTTCCAGATGCTGCATGTTTCACCGTGTCCTCCCTGCTCTGTCAGGCCCTGGCTACTCTGGAATGCCACACTTAGCGGCAGGGTTTAGCTGAGTGGTGGTGGTAGGTCATAGGCTGGACTCGATGATCCAAGAGGTCTTTTCCAGCCTTAATTATTCTATGATTCTAAGGTTACATGGCCTGGCTACTCCTGGATCGGCTTCTGAAATGCGTACAGCAGAGCCACTGAGATGCATTTTCAGCTCTTATTGAAGATACTCTGTTCCCCTTCCCCCTTCCATTGCTTCCTTCCCCGTTTGTGGCACGGAAAAGGGTTCAAGAGCATATGAAACCTGTTTGATGTTACAGTGTTATTGTCCTCTGCACGCCAGCAGCACGTGAAGCCCCCCAGGTCAGGCTTGCTAGTGCTGTACAAACATGATAACCAGGTCCTGGCACAACGAGCAGACAATCGACACAGGAAAAGCCCAGGCCAGCCACAAAGGAGATCTTTACAGCTGTGCGAGCGAGATGCCAGGAACACAGGGCAAGAGGGGATTTCTGGCTCACTGAAGCTAATTCCTTAGTACTGCAGCAACCTCATCGTGTAATCCTTTCCATAAACCCGTCGTGCTCTGTTTTAGAAAGCAGGTGGGTTTCTTGGCAGTAGTGTCCTCCCTGTGAGGCTGTTTGCAGCCCCCCTGTCTGCTGGTTCACAGCTTCCCCACCTCCTGCCTGCAGTTCTTCAGGCTATTCCCATGTCTTTGTGAACCCCCACGGTGCTCCAGCTCAAATGCCACCTCTCTCCCCATGGATTTACCCCACTGGCAGAGATTTAAGGGTAGCAGAATCAGACCAGTCTGCAGAGGTTTGTTTTTTTTCACAGGGGCTCTTTGTCCTCTGTGTTCATACTTGGGGAAGTTTCAGGGACATGCTGGATCTGGAGGTCTGGTTCTTCCTCTGGCTGGACTGGAGAGGATTAAGTCAGACTAAAAATTATTGCTAGTGGAGTTAAAAGCGACACCTCCAAAAGTAGAATGGGTTCTTCTCCAAATGTTTCTGGTTTGTTGGAAAAGTCCTTTTTACCTCCAGAGGTGGGGTGGAAGAGAAGAAAGACAGAAAAGTATGAGCACTGTAACATTGCCTTCCGTGCAGAAATCACATACGCCGCTCTCATAAATCAGACCATCTTATTAATACTGTCCACTAGTTCTGAACAGTATCTCGCCTGCTACTGTGCTTTAATTGCCTGTGCAACCTGCCTGGGATCAGTGGGCATTTAAAATAAAATAAATCCTGCTAATTATTGCTCACAGCTTTGTGCAGACGATGCCTGAGAGCTCACTCTTCTCCAGATCTGCAGATTTATTGCTGTCTTAGTTATGCGACTGGCCTGAAAATGGATCAGGTCACGCTGCTGTTCAACTTGCTGGACCGAAACACGAGAGGGAGGACATGCTTTAGTGAGTTCTACATGGCGGCGTTCATCCTCCTGCCCCATGAGGTGTATACCCTGAGGGTCCTGGAGTTGAGCCTAAAGCTCCAGGGACTATAGGGCTGCAAATTGCAGGGAAT
>WEIS01030698.1:6073-32882 GCA_013389965.1 Todus mexicanus | reverse complement strand
TTTTTTTTTACCTTCTGTTGCAGATAATTACTAGAAACACTAAAACTATTTTTATTGCTGTAAAATAGAAAGGTCTACCTGTTTGGTTTAGGTTGGCACGTACTTAGATTAATATATGGGCTTTGCTATTTTGTAAGTTAAATTGACAATAGAACTCAGAAGCTACAGGTGATTAGATTAGGTCAAGAAGGGGAAGAGCTATGGCTTAGTTACATTGCGTACTGTAGCTTCATCTAGAGATTGATAGATAAAAAGTGGTTTAGGACTCCAGGAGATGAAATGTAAGTTTGCAAACTAGCCTGTGATTCTGAGAGCCCCGCATTTACTGATACCTTATGTCACAAGTTAGCTCCATCGATGCTCGTGCAGACACTTAAAAAATAACGTGCTCCGCAGTGAAAAGGTGGGGGAAAATATGAGCCTTATGGGGGTATATCACTCTGCACAGCGTTGCCTTAAACCAGATGGTATGACAAATATTGCCCTTTGTAGCCTGAATCACAACAGTCGTTTACAAAATTAGATGCGACCTGACATATCATGCAGATCTTGTCGTGTTTTACATACACTTTGTATGAGGTTTCAACAATTATACAAGTGTGGAGGCGAGGGAGAGTTAAACACCATGCTAACGATTACTGAGACCCAGAAATCTCTTCCCTCAAAAGGTCTTGAGTGTTTTGGTCACAGAAGCTGTAACCGTATGAATGTGAAAACTTGCTGGTGCTGCATAGCTTCACTGGAATTGCTGCCAGGAGAAGGAAATTAGAGGGTTTGGCGGGACAATTAAGGAAATGAAAGAGTTTGTCTTCTGCAAATACCTCTCCTGGACGCAGTCAGCGCTGTCTTCCTCACAAAGCTATTTGTGTTCCTCCGTGAGCAGTGGTGCCAAAAGCATCCAGCTGCTAACACTGCCACAGCTGCATGCTGAGTATTCAGCAGCCCCTGAGTAAGGGATATCCTTGGTGACCTGTGGGCTTAGGCAGAGCTTTCGAGTTGCTGGAATCTTGTGCTATGAAACGGATGTGTCAGCCCGTGGTACGGGATCAATTATCCACCACCCAGTGAACACAAGTGTGTGCAGTCTCCAGTGAGCTGGGGAAGCCCCAACAGTGAGTGTCAGGTGGGGAGAAGTGCCCACCCCTGCTGCAGCAGAGCACTGCAGCTTCTCTGGCATTGCAGCACTCTCCTGCTGCAGTAGGACCCCGCTATTTTATTTTTTTCTATGAGGTGCCGATGTTACAGCAGAGCTGGAGGCAGAGGGAATGTGTCTTACGCCCAGAGCTTGAGATCTGGCAAACCCAGCACCTCAAGCCTATCCAGCTAGGTCAGGAAGCCGCCCTTTGACCCCTTACCTGCTCAGTTCTGTTGGTGTCAGTGGGGCCTCCTGGTCATACTCCAAGAGGAAATAATTAGTTTGAAAAAATAATAATAATGGAAAAAAACCCAACGCCAGCCACCCAGGCAGGATGGCAAACCAGACGTTGGGAATTGCTGCAGCTGCTTTGCCAAAACATGGATTCCCAGTAATTAGCAGTCGTTAAGAAAAGAAGTGCACTCTGTGATGTAACGATCAAATGATTGTTAAGTAAGAGAAAATTATTTCCTGGTCTAAGTGGAATGGGAAGCTGTGGTAGCAGCTGATACCGTAACATTTCAGAACAGGCTGGGGTGTGATTTAAGCAGCCTTAGCTGCTATCAAGTATGGAACAACTCTTGAGCTTGAAAAGAAAATTCGTTCAGGAAGAGGAGACAGTTCTCTACAAAGGGAAGCACAGCACAGTGTCACTTTGCTATCAGTCAGTTGATAAGGATGGTGCACAGTGGTTTCTAGGAGCGCATGAACCCTGTCTGCTGTTGCACTGGACTCACACGGTGTACCCTGGGTTCTCACTCTTGGCTTGCTGGTTGTCCTTACACTCAAGTGAGTTAAAAGAATTCATTAAAGCTGGAAATAGAGAATACGTGGGTCTCATCAAAAAGCATGCATATACTTGTGGATGATTTAAAAAGTTGTCTCTGTGGTTTTTGCAGACCTGTGTAGGTATTAGCACAAAGCGTATGTTGTGTGGACACAGGAACTGAGCGCAGTGCAGATGTCAGCTTTGCAGGTTCAGTAACGGGAAGAGATGTTGGGAGAACATTTTAGACATTTTAAAACTACTGGAACGTGTCTTGGATCTTGCTGCGTGGAACGCTAGACTCTGAAATACAAGCGGCAAAAGAGATTTAGGCACCCGAGCTGCTTTTTCATGTGCTCCAGTGATAAAATCCAGAAATGAGGGTTAGATGTTCAAACGCTGTGTTCAGCTAGCATTCGCCACAGACGGGGGAATTGCCTAGAGGAGGCCAGGAGAGAAGCAGATTTAAATAAATCCTAACTCCTGTCCTCTCAAATCTCAGGCATTTTATTCCATGGTGTCATGAAGTACTTCCAAATCACTGTGTTTTGGGTAGAGCCAAGGCGGAGAGAGTTGAGGAAATGCCTCCGTTCTTGGATTCCGATTGTATCAGGAAGCAAACTTCAGCCGTGGCAAGGCTGAGGTGTTTCTGGGCATTTACAGAAGCAAAATTTAAACGTGGAGAGGGGACTTCTGGAGCTTAGTCTATAGCCGAGGGGGGATTTGGGGGACTGCAAGCTTCTGTTGTGCTGCTTAAATTGTTACAAAGTTGGCCTGTTTGTCCCTTCTTTTTCATTCAGGCCGTATGAAGAGAGTTCTGTAAGCTCTAACAGCTTTAAAGTGATCTAAAAATGTCAGTAGGTGTACATGTAGATGAGCACGTGCCTCTTAATTTGAAAGAATATAGGTTTGGGGAGAGGGGGAGTTGCCGTTTATGACTAAATTATGTTAGAGAGTTGCTTCTATTTGCAAGCAGCTGTGAAAATACGTCCAGGTTAAGCTCTGGGATAGATTTAACACCGCTTATCTAAAGTTATTGTTATCGAGAGCTCCTTTCACGTTTCAGTGTCAGGTTTCGTTTGTACTGAGACTGGAAGAATCAGGTATGTGTTGCAGCCCGGACTGATTCTGCTGTTTGCTTTGCAGGATTTTCTTTTCCATGGGGCTACTTTCGTCTTTTATTTTGGAGCTTTTCTACTGCAAGCAGCGACTACATCTCTGCATTACTTTCCCCGCAATTTCAATTCCACCACACCAGAGAAGATTCTAGCTGATCATGAATATAACATAAGCATAGCAGCCTCGGTATGTATTTCATGTATTTGTATCTGGGGAACAGAATTCTGTTTGTAAGCCTGTGTAGCCAACCGTTCAAGTTGGGAACTTAACAGCCAGCTGGAATGGAAAGAGGAGCTGTGAGAGAAAGGATTGTCTTTGAGAGCAGCAGATCGTGTCTAACAGTGACATGCAGAAAATACTGGCATAAGCCAATGCTAATGTGAGAGATGCTCAGTTGCTGCTCTTCACTGTAGTGTTTTAAATATATGGTCACTACAGCTTGTAATTTTAGACAGGTTATTTTGTAAAAGCGATGTTGGCTATTAGAATAGGAGAAAAAGATAGCTGAGCCTTGATCAAAGGAGCAGGTGTGAATTTCATGCCTGTGCTCAAACTTTCAGTTGCTTTTTTAATACCGTTTTGATAGTTCTGAATGTGCCGTGAGGGACAAGACCTTGGGCGGGCTCCTTGTGAACCTCCAGATACGTACTTACTACACCAGGCATGAAAGTTATCTGTAAGGACCCTGCTGTCTCTTGTGGGGAGGATTAATGTGCTGTTATTGATAGCCGAAGCTCAGACTGCATTTTTCTCCCTGTAATTGCATCATCACTGAATCACTGTATCTGGTGATGTGGGTGTGTGTAGCTGAGTCAGAAAATATACCAGTCTCCAGCTTTCTCCCTGGCTGGACTGCTGAAGGGCAAGTAGCAGTGTGCCAGTAGACTTAAAGAAGTGAAACTACTGCTCCTGATTTTTTTTGTACCATCCAGAGGGTCTTTCGTGCCTCAGGGAACTATATATTTATTAAGCTTCTACCCTCTGTGGGTATCTGTTGTCCTTAAAACTAAATGCGCCATACGTTCTGCACAGTAAACACCTTCAGTTCATCTTAAGATAAAAACAGCTGAACGTAAGGTGTAAGGTTCAAGAGGAGAATGAAGAGGAAAAGCCTTTTCCTTTGGCAAGGCAGTCTCTGAAGGGGTGAGGTGGGCATGTCGGTCTCCAAGTCCAGAGTGCCTCACCAGTGCCCACCTGACTGTAACGTAATCGAGCACACCTGATTCCTGTGTGACCCATATGGGACAAGGACAGAGGTCCTGATAGCTGTGCCTCAACTAAGGGAGGGCTTTATGCTAAGGAAGTATCTCACATTCTGCTCTTCAGTGTAGCTCTTCAGTCCTTGTTCAGTATGTTCAGATCCCACTGAAGTCTTTTGTCTGACAGTAGGATACTGAGGACTCCAAGAGGCCCTTTGCCCTTCCATACTTTTTTTTCTAATGGAGAATTCAGTTCTTCAGGCCCCCTCAAATCCCTGTCAAGTCAGGACAAGACTCTTTTTGTAACTTGGCTCAATATTTTTAATGAAGAGATGCTGGGAAATGACGAAGCGAGTAACTGTAGCCTTTAGTGTCTTTGCGGGGTTTTTTCCAAAATTATATAATTAGAAAGTCAGGACATACAGGGGAAAAAAAAAAAGTAATCATTTGAAACGCTTCATTACAGCAGTCCTGTGATCTACGTGGAAACAAGTAAAAGGTTGCTAATATTTTGTCTTTAATTAATGTTGTATACTGTGATTAAAAAAAGATATGTTCATTTTATATGAGTGATAGTTCTAAGAGACAGAATCCCTTGTTAGCACTGGGCAATATGGGAAACTATTTTTTCAGCAGTTCGGTTTCTCATTTCTTCCTTCTGGTTTACATGACATACTCAGGTTTTCCGTGGCATGACCTTCAGCTCAAATCTACTCAGTTCAGACCTTGCGCCGCAGCAATTTCTTGGCATTTCTCAGGAAGCTGTTTTAGTGGCCAGTCTAGTTACCTGGTCAAGGAGGCCGGGTTGAAGATGTTTCCGTATTTCTGCAAGCGAGAGCTCTGCTCTTTAGAGGGGTGCAGCCTTAGTTGTTGTTTGCTGGTAAAGGCATTCACTTGGAAGCAAATCTGAGATTAATGTTTGATCAGTTCAGATAAGAAAAAACTGAAGCACACAATGTACGCGCACACGTGATTACTTTGTGCCGTAGCTTATGCAGACACTCTCTTTCCTATTCTGTTTCAAAATGTCTTCTGAAACAAGTAAGCTAAAGGCTTACAAGAGCTGAATCACTTTACAACCCCGGTAAGCTTTTAGTTTTAACAGAAAGGTTCATGAGAACCCAAACCTATCTTTACCTGAAGCATTTTGGCTGGGGGAGGTAACTTTTTTTGCATTATTTGTGTTCCTGGGTTTATTTCGAATAGAAAAAAGTGTAGAACGCTATCATGCGAGAGTCACTTTTTTTTCCTTTTTTTGTTCTTTTTGTCCCCTGCTTTTCGTCTAGATCTTTGCCTTTGCAACAGCCGTTTGTTATGGTTGCAGCACAGCCCTGGCATTGAGGAGATGGAGGCTATAGCAGCTGAAGAGAGGTTGATGCCTGAGCGTTCCACTTCAGATCAAATTAAGTGCTACTTGTCTGTTTTACTGTAGTCTTGATTCCAACAAGACTTTTTTTTTGCTTAAAACCTGTTTTAAAGTGCCGAAATGCAAATAACCCCCTAATCAGGATTCCCTTAACAGAAAACAAGTTTCCATCTCTTCCCTTTCTCATTTTTCCTTTTCTCGTGTACTCGTTAGGAGCGTACTCATTGCAAGGTATCGTAGTGTGCAGGGAGAAACAGACGTGTCATCAGCAGGTGCTAAATCGGAAGAGGAAGAAAATGGAAACTAAACCAATATATTGACTGCACAGGCAGCTAAAAAGCTCCCCTCTTGCTCAGTCCTTGGGCTTTCAGCGTTCCGCAGCCTTACGGTGTATCCCACGCAGGCAGAGAGAGCCTCGAGGCTCCTCATAGAGTCCCGAGTCTTCTGTGTACTGCTCCTTGCATGATCAGAGCCCAAGCTGACTTTGTGATACCAGTTTAATATATATATATTGTTAACTTTGATGTACAGAGAAAATATTTTCAATATCCATCCAGCGAAATCTTTTGATACTCTTTTATAGCCATATCCAGCTGTGGTTGTCTGATCCTCAGAGCTTACTGCGTTTCTTAGTAGGTGGCAACTGGTTTGGGACTGTCAGTCAGTACTTGCTTAGTTTTAGGAATTGAGCTTAATCGGGTCTATTTATACTGCAAAAGGAAACAGTGCCTTTGTGTTATGTGTGTATATACATGGTATATTTTTGTTTAACAGGATTATTTGCACTGTTCTGCTTTGTCGGCCTCCAGGTTTGTTATTGTTACTTCGAGTGCTGCGTTTGTTACTTATTATGTGAGTCAATGTCATTTGAATGGAACGTTACCAAATGTTGAATAATGTCTGACCTCAATCCTTGCCGCGTGTTATTTGTTGCATTCTAAACCTGCAGGTTGGTAAAGGTGTTTGTATTTTGGGCAGATGCCTGGGCAATAATATCTTCCTGAAAGCGGCGGAATGCGAAGCGACCGCCCAACGTGGAGTTTGCTTTTGGCGTGAATGAAGTTTAATTGCTCCTCTCTTGAATATCACTGCTGTGGAATGATGCGCGATGCTATAAAACTAAATGATAGGGTTTCGCTCTGCTCCCTAGCACTCATGCCGATTTGCAGGTGGTGTAACTTTATTATTATTTTATTTTTTATATAGTGCTGGGAAATAATTTCTGCTCTTGCCAATAGTGCCAAATTGATAACCTGGGAGAACAAAGGCTCCCTGTCATTTGTAAAATAACTTGCTCACCACTTCTTGCCAGCGCACCTGAATGTTCTGTGGAGACCAGCAGTGGTTGGGCAAGGGAAGACGGGACTTTCTTCATTCCCAGGCCTACTCATTCTCCTTGAGCCAACCAGGGTGTCTGCTGTGAAGGTTACTTTATCTGACTTGTCAGGGACGAGGATCTCTGCGAGCCAGCCGCCCTCAGTAGTGCCCTGCAGTCCCTGCCGACGCTGGACAGGTTGTTGTGGATGACAGAGCAGCGAGTGGCAGCCCTTCAGACCACTGGAACCGCTCAGTCACCCTGAACTACCGCAATGGGATTTTTTTTTCTGTCTCTTGTTTGCTGAAATTTTTATCTTCCAAAGATTTTTGTACTCTGGCTGATGATTGGTTTTTTCTAATTCTCTACTTGCATTGAAACTTGTTTTGTGAACGTTTTATCTGGAGCCATATACTTTTAAAAATACTTCATGTCGCATCAAATACATTTACGCTGGAGTATACGGATGAAAGTATATAACAAAGACATATGCTAAGCAGCATTAAAGTTACTTAATATATTTATGGAAGTAGTCTGGTTATTAATTCTGTCTTCGGAAAGTGTCGGAGGACTGCCTTGCAACTTGGACTGACCTGATCCTAGATATAAAAAATTAAGGCTAAGATTTTGTGAGAAGGCGCAATTGGTGCTGGTTTTGTGTAGTAGTTTGCCACGTGATGCGGCATGAATATTAAGTGAGGAGAAAAGTGCGGTCGGTTACAATAGCATTGCAAAAAGGCGCTGATCTTTGGTGTGTTTTCTTCTTCATCCTACAGCTGCATACCACAGACCATGGGTGCTACGGCCTCTACAGCCGGCTGGGATGATGAGGATGGGGAAAGATCTTAACTTTTTTGCCTATTTAAACCTACAGAATATAAATCTCACCCAGAGTGTCAATTAAAAAGCTGCTCGTGGTCAGTTGAAATCCTGTATCTAACCCCTGACTTCAAACTTAAGGTGTGAAGATCGTGGTAGGTGGGTGCTATTCAAGTCTCTTAAGCTGCTTGTGGAAGTCCAGATAGCGTGGTGGTGTTAGTGTAGCGTGGAAACTGTTTGCATAGCCAGGAAGGGCTGAACGTTCCCTCTTAGGTCTCAAACAAAGGGCAGAGAAGAGAAAAAAGTGAAGAACGGCTTTCATAGCTAAAAAAGAGTGGCAGAATGCAAATTTTCTGTTAGTATGCAAGGAGTTTTGCTCTACTTTGAGGAAGATCTAAGGAAGGACACACCAGAACAAGCACTTACATTCTTTAAACAAAAAAACCACCACCCAAAAAAAGCCCAAAACAAAGAGCCAGTAGTTAATTTTGTATTACTTCATACAGGGAGCTAAAAACATAGGTGTGCCTCAGAAATGGTATGTGCATGCTGGGGTGTCTGTATGCAGATACTGATATGGGAATAACTCGTAAGCCTGGTGACAGGTATCGTAGGTGAGATAT
This sequence comes from Todus mexicanus, assembly GCA_013389965.1. Taxonomy (NCBI): domain Eukaryota; kingdom Metazoa; phylum Chordata; class Aves; order Coraciiformes; family Todidae; genus Todus; species Todus mexicanus. Next base: position 24,540 of record WEIS01030698.1, on the reverse strand, counting down.
ATATATATATACAAGCTGGCTCTAATGAATCTCGCTCTTCCTTGTACAGAAATTCCCCCAGGCTTGTGACCTTGAAGAGAACAAACTTCGATCTCTCCGAAGACTGGAAGGAGTGGGGGAGGACATAGGGAGACCATTTATCTCAATGAATTCAAGGTGAAAGGAATGAGAGTGCAGATTGCAAATAGTGTTTTCATCCAACATCTGTTTGATGGGAAGCTGCAGTGCAGGAATATCTAAGATCCCGTGCAGGTCCCTACTCTTTGAATCAGAAAACACTTCCTGGTGTTTTGGATACCAGTGTGTAGCAGCTGCTGCTGGGTAAGCTCTCTCTAAGGAGACTTTCAAAGGGTGCAGAGAGAAGCAACACTTGTTGCTTCTTGGTAAAGAGAAATGAAAGGGCGCGCTTTAGAAAGCTAAAACTTCGTTAGAACTTGCGCAGGAAATTTGTGCAGAAGTGCTTCACAGAAGTCCTGAGTCTGCTTCTGTCTCGCTGAATGCCTGGAAGCAATCCAAAGTGACACAGTCCTGCAGTGATTATCGGTAGGCACAGGATCAGCCTATTCAGATTCCTGTGATTTCTCTGGCTGCGTATGTTGGTTGTAACGCCTGATGTGAGTAGAGTAAAATGCCTTAAATTGAGAGAAGCAGAACCGGGGATCACACAAATCAGTGCCCTTCTTAGAAAGTTAAAGAAGCAGCACTGGAAAATCACTAGACAAGTGCAACTTCCCAAACCAGGTGACAGTGCTGACTCCCATTGCTCTTCCTTTAATCATTGTATTTTTGCATTTGCTTTATACCTTCAGAAGACGCTGCCTTTCACCGTTTTCCCATCCGAATCTGAAAAAAAAAGTTGAGAGCTTAAAACTCTGATAGCTCGTTTGTTCCATTTTAATCTGTCTCACACGAAATCGGTCTCTGAACACAGGTGTCCTGATGCATTTCACGTTTCATTGCCAGGCTGCCCAGGTTGCACGGAGAGGCTTCCCAGGTCTTGTCTGTAGATAACAGCGAACCACGAGTTCTCAAACTGAGGTGTAAATAGGACACGGCGCTTTTCAGTTGTAGAAAGAGAAAAACTGGCAAGTGAGGACATGTTGTATTCCTTTGTGCAGTTGGTCATCACACATCGGTCTTTGCTGAGACGAAGAAACCCATCAGAAGAAAAAGCAAATCTGGTGTATTAGATCAGTAAGCGGCAGTGGGAAGTATTTAATTATTTTTTTTAGAAGTTGAGCTCAGCATGACTGTTCCCTTATCTCCCACTACATTGCTTCTTTTGGTCAATTTTGGTCCTTACCTAACCCCCCTTCTAACCTGAGCAGCTCCGAATTTACTGTATTTATCCTCGGGGTGCTCCTGGAAAGAGGAGAAGCGTCGTTCTCATTTCACAGAGGCAGAGACACCAAGCGGCTTCTTTGCTGATGGCCTCGCACAGAAGATCTGTGGTGGGGCAGGAAAAGAAAACCTGGTTACATGGGGTTAAAATCTAGAATGGATGTTTGTGAAAGGAGGTTTAACGTGCCAAATTTGCATTCCAAGATCAAACGTAGTTTCTGAGTGTCCCGACCTTAAATTTGGATTATCCATTTGTAAATAGGCTACACAGTGTTCCTGTTGGAGGCGGTGATCTACCTCCTGCCTCTTAAAGGAGGAAGCAGGTCCTCAGGAATCTTCAGGTTTCAGCTGCTTCCTCCTATACAACGTGTTCAAGCCTTAAATTCTTGGCGTCGGTGAAAAAATATTACCTGCCTTAAGCCTGCCAGGACACAGCGCCTTTCGGTTCAGAAACCTGAGCTACGTTTGGCAACTAACTTGTCGAGCTACCTTTCAAGAGAACACAATGGTTGAGTCAGATTATGTCTAGGTGTGGTTTTAACACCTTTGTTGCTGTGGGATCATTGCAAGTATCTATAAGGATTCTGGAGATTGTGGACAAAATATTCATACACTTTTGTCCAGCACGTCTGGTGTCAGACCTCTCGTGCCTGGCACCAGAAAAGCTCTTGTGCAAGGACTGAGCCCTGTGGATCCACACGTCATTGCAGTATTACTTATAATTTAATTACTGGAGCCACTCGTCTCAGCCAAACGCCTTTTCCTGGTTGTCTCAGCAAAGTGTGGCCTGTGTCACTGGACCGGTGGTGTGGCACAAGGAACAGCAGATCAGAACAAGCCCAGAGGGGTTCCTTCCAGAGAAAAGTGTCCTCCTGCACTCCTCTTGCCGCAGAGCTGGGACTTTACAGAGACCTGTTGCCCTGCACAAAGGTGCTGAGGCTTCGTAGTGATCTGATTACATGCTTGGGCAGTTCTATTTGCAGTGACCATGAAGGATTGGCTTTTAATATTGCTTTGTTACGGATGTTGTTTTAGGTTCGATAAGCTTTACAAGGCAAACTAATGAGGCAAAAAGTGGTTTGTTTCTATAAACACTTTGCAGCCTCTTTTTTGTCCCACGCAAGGACGATAGCCATTTTTTCTTTGTGATCACCGTTCAAGTGAAAAACGTGTGTTATTATAAATTAATACCATAATTAATGATACCATAGGTCATCTTATTCCCAAATTGCATGATCTGGAAGTATTTCCAGAATCCTGGGTCCAGATGAATGTCCCAGCTAGGTCACAGCCCTATGCCATGGTAAGACCTAAACAAGCATCTTCTCCCTGCCTCTTCCCTGTTTTTTGGAAAGAAAGCAGGAAGCTGCAGCATGATCTGGAGTGATGGGACAATGAAATCGACATGGTATATTGAGATATGATTCACTGTTCAGTAACACTAAAGGGCACGGATGGCAAATGGGGAAACAGAGTGCGAGGCCTACTGATTAGAAAGGAGATTAAGACCTTAGTACTTGGCTACATTTGTCCCCTATGTAAAATCTGGCATTGAATCCAGCACGTGAATCTTTAACGTATCTGCTTTTCAAACTGTAAATACCTTGGCCTGGGATCTGAAGCCCTGGGGAAGCTGTAGGGGCAGCTTAGAGCCTTGGGCACTTGGAATAACAGCCAAGGTGAATCATCACTGGATGCTTTAACCCAAAATTCAGGAGCAGAGAAGAAGGAGAAAAGTTTTCCACTTCTCAGGTCCGCTTCCCAGCATGGTACCAGCTTTAAGAGCTAGAGGAAGGGCAGGAATAATTCCTCCTCTTCTCTATTCCCTGGCTTCAGTCGACATGGGTCCTGGACGATCTGGGGGACAGAAAGGAAGAGCACTTGGACAAAGGTGGCATCTGAGTTTTAAGGCATGTCTGACCTACCCACAGCAGTGAAAGCTGTTCATGGGCCAAGTTTAAGGTTCAGTCCCCTGACCTACAATAAAAAGTAAATATATTCAGTAATGAAACTGTCAACAAACCTCAGTCTTAGCTGGTGCAAATGTTCGTAGAAAAAGATAGAGCTATCTCAGAGAGAAATTTCATGATGAGCAAGAGTCCAGATTTTTCTTTTAGTTATATAAATACAGCTTCTTCTGAGGTCCAGTTGCCAGTGAGGAATTTCACTAATGGAAGTAAGAACAGAATTTTCGCTCAGCATTAGACAGATCTGACCTTTGAAACAAATGGTATTACAAATTCCTTGGCCTTGTGTCATTCACTTTTAAGGATCCTGCTGCTGGGATAAGTTACTGCTGCAATAGCTGCTGCCGTTAAGGAAAAAATAGCCTTTGTGGCCATGGCAGACTTAGAAAGTGTGAAGACTCCAAGATAAAAATCCAGCACTTGTAGAATCTCATATTTTGGAGGACTTGACTCATGGGTTGTGAGTGGTTTGGGGTTGACGATGTTGGGCAGGGTACAACATTGCATAAAACTCCTCAGACGAAGAACTGCTAGAGTATGACCAAGTTACAGGAGTCTCAGAGATCTGAATACCTCTGCTGCCTGAAAGGATATCGGGAGACGAGAGTCGTGGCGAGTTTACCTCTTTCCTATATACTGTAATTTTTCTCATCAAAGAAGAAACCGGGAGAGAACGAGTTACTTTCCACCCATGACTAAAAGGCAGAGGTGGGGCCAGTGAGTACCAGCAGATGGAGCTACAACCACAGAGAGCCCTTCACTGCCTGTGCATTCCTGCTTCAGGGATGTCCTGCGCCAGCCACACTTCAGGGCTTCCACAGACCCTAATTTCTGCATCTGCAGAGCTCCCAGAGGTGCACTTAGGAATGCTCATTATAACTCTAGTGATTCATCTGAAAGGACGGATGGGGCAGACATAGCAACGACTTAGTGCCATGCTCTTCATGCTTCTGTCGGTATGGTTACATTACAAATTCCTTATTTATCAAGAATAATCCCAGGACACTAATACAAAGCAAAGTCTGAGGAGCTAGGAGGCAGCTGGAGACAATATCCTTCACGCTTCTTCCTACAGGACATAGTTGGGTTTATTTACATCTATAAATCACTTGTGATCGAAATTCATGGAGCTCCCACTAGGCTAGAGAAGTGGAAAGTAGCCTTCAAACCTTAAGGGGGTTTTGGAGGGCTTGCTTTTTGTTAGGAAGTTATAAAAGTTAACCAAGTCAACTCATTTGAAGTGGCACCTGAATCAGCTCGTACCATGGAGTCACTGCCACTTCGGAGCTTGCAGGTTTTTCAGAGTCCTGTGTAGGCCACGAGGACTTCGCTCAACTAAGTTGGCTCAAAAGTGGCGGATGAACTTTAATGTAGATAAACCCAGGGCAACGCGTCTAGGAAAAACTTATCTATAGCAGACTTGGAACTGAGAGTTCCAACTTATGAAATGAGATCTCTGAGCCATTTGCCGATGGTTCTCAGAAATCGTCAGCTCAGAATGCCGTGGCAAACAAAATCCAATAAAATGTTGGAAAACCTAAGAAAGTTATTAGGAACAGGATAGAGGGTGTAATGTCGCTGCTACATAAAAAAAAACCCAATGTGTGTTCTTGTAGTGGAGCGAAAGGGTAGCAAAAATGGTCAAGTACGGGTGCTGCTGCCTTCCAGAGACAGCTGAACATACTGGGAATCCACTCTGGAGTGAAGGAGGCGAAGGAGTGTGGTAATCGTGAGGTACAAAATGATGAATGTGCTGGTTAAGCCAAACGTAGAACTGTTGTTTACAAGAACCTGGTATGGGATCTAGGGGATACTTGAGACAACTAGCAACAGATGAATTTAAAAGAGAGAAAATAAAGGGCTTGCTTATACAATGAGCAGTGAACGTCTGGAGCTTGCCAACACAGGAGCTTGTGGAGGCAGACAGCATTGGTATGTTCAAAAAGGAATGAGACAAATTAATGGGTCTTCATACTAAAAGGATGAGGCAAGAACACACCCTCTAGTATCCTTAATCCAACGCTTGTGGGTGCTACATACTAGGGGAAAGAGCTGCACAGAACAACCTGTCTCGCGTGTTCTTCCCAAAGAGCATCTCCTCTTGCCACTGCTGGAAACAGAGCAATGGGCTAGGCAGCTCACTTGGGTGACCCACGAGCCGTCTCTTACACGCAGCTTGTGACTTCTCGCGGATGGCAAAATTCTCCCGGGGCATACAGCCTCACCTACACGTTCAGTCCTTGCTACGTCACCAGAATGCTGGGTTCATCCTCAGGCAGAGGCATGAGGTCAGCTGATAGTTTAAAATCAAGCCAAATTAAAATTTTTAGGAAAAGGTACAACTTCTATGTCCTAGCATAACCAGAGTTGCTACATATGAACAACTGTGTTGGCTCCTGGACCTTCACGAGGCAATGGAAGACCAAGAGGTAAGATCAGGTCATGCTCTTACACACAGTTTGGGGAGCAGTAAACGGATGCAATACAAGATGCTCAAGTCTGCTGAGAATGTCCTACCTTACCCTTTACTACTGCTCTTCAGACTTTCCCCAAACGCATCTTTCAGCAGTGACAAGCTGAAGGCTAATTGTGGAAACTAAATATATGTACAAAGTTATTGAACAAGGAGATCCACAGCGTTTCCTTGTTATCTCCTCAATACTTTCTGTCCTGTTTTTTTCTCCCCTGGTTCATTACCTTTTCTCCTACAGTTCTGTGAGGGCTGGAATACCTGTAGGCACTTGCTCATGCAGGCAAACACAGACACACAGACACTCTCTCTCTCTCTTCCTCATCCCACTCACAGGTTTCATCATCTAACTCTCTTCCCAGTCTTCCACAGTTTCCTGATTCAAACATTCCCTCTGCTCCACCTTCTTTGTTTGCTTGTTGTTGGTTTTTTTTTAAATACAGTCCCAGTTTCCTCTGTGCAGTGTTTTCAGTCTTGCTGGTGTTTCATCCCCGCCTCTTCTCACAGTCTTTGTGTCATTTTTGAATCTTCCCTGTCATCAACCTGAACCGACTCATCGCTTGTGTTAGACAGAAAATAGGGATGTGCTCCTCCAGGTGATGAGCAGTGCTGTGGGACTCAAGGGAACCAAGGAATTACACTCTGCTGCTGGGCATACCTCTAGTGCCAAGTGTTGGGTGGCCTTGAAGGTGGTCAGGTACCTGCCTTTCCCTTGCAAAATACGCAGCTGCTTAGTAATATAGTCACAGGATTATTTTTTGACTGTAGGCAAAGAATTTTTTTTCCAAGTTACTCTTTCAGAAAGGATTGGATGACTTCTGATGAAACTTTTCCCAGCCAGTTCAGCAGAAAATAAGCAACCAGCATGGAGAATCTCAGCCTAATTGGTTTAAAATCTGGAAAATCACAAGCAATTGAATAAGTCTTTTAGAGGTAAGCACTAAATTTCCTTAACGACGGGCAATGCTTCCTGCTCTAGCCATGGCATCTTTAGCCCTTCACACCAAACTAGTCCCCTTGGCACCAAAGGAACACTGCCTTTTTTGGACAAAATGTCGTCTGTATGATCATCACTGAAAAATGTTTGTATTGTTATGACCAGTTTTTCTCAATTGCAGTCTAAATGGCATTTCCCTGAAGTCAATGAGAATGTGGTTTGCTTTTCAGACTGTCTGAGTGAGAGAAGCATTTGCCGCTTTTAAAGTCCCCCCCTTCCCTGAGCACAGGAGCTGTTTTCCTGGAGGTCTGAAGCTGATGACATCTCCTCCTACTGCTGTGGGGCAGCTCTCTTGGCTTGGCCAGCTGTGCCAGCTCCTATCAGCTGAGCATCCAACTTGGTCTTTAACTGAAGTTCTTTTTTAACCTTCATGCTTTTACCTAGCAGCCACCGCGAAGGTGAGTAACAACTCTGACAACGAGAGCAATGGCTCTCCAAGAGAGAGATGAGCATATGGGGGCACGTGGAGGGAACACACTGCCAGCACCAGCAGTTCAGAGAGATTCACAGTAACACACCTCAGACAGTATCTGTTATTTGATTATATGTATTAAAGGGTAGTAAGTAGCCACGGGACTCAGTATCCATCTGGGTATTCAGCACAGAGGCTGCACATCTTCCTGGATTGTCTTTAACAGGAGATGAGGCAGACCTGGAAAGTTTTCCATTTTCCAGCCTGCTGGCTTTAGCAATAATGTCACGTAAATCCAAAGGGAGACCAGTGACCTTCTATCTCATGCTATTGTGCTGGTAACGCGCATAAACAAAGCCTGTAGCTAGACAGGGAAGAATTTCACCAAAAACAAGGTCCTTTCCTTTTCACCTTTTCGTGTAACACTCCTGTGATAAAAGCACTGCCCTGAGCGGCCGGTGGTTTTGTCCTCTTTCACCTAAAGGATTTAAGCTCACCTCTCCTGCTGTCAAAAGAGATTCTTAAACACCACGCCCTCACCAAGGCTCCAGTGGGTCACAAACGCACACACACGCACTGAAGTTGTACCACAGTGAAGAGGTGTTGCATTCACATGGTGGCAGCCATCCATAAACTTCAGGTGATGACCATTTTCCCACCGTGCCCCTGCCTTCTACTACCAAACAGCTGTAGAATATCCCTGACAGGCTACAGGTTAAGATTTTAACAGCTCTAGAACACGGTCAAATTCTTGGACTATGATATCATTATTAGCACCTATAGCCACTGTCAGCCCGGCTAATTTTCTGCTCTTCTCCCAGCACACGGCGTGCTGAGATCTGTCCCCAGACGCAGTCTCAGGTGCGCCTGGTTCCAACAGCAATGTTGGATGTCCCCACCCTGGCTGCTTCTCCCATCCCAAGGCTGGGGCTGCGTGCCGTGGCCTGCTGGTGCCACGCGGGGCACCTGTCTCGAAGGCAGCTGGAAACGTGAACTGAACTGAAGCTTTTTGCAGCAGCAAATTCATTTTTACATTAAGCAGCCTAAAATGATACTGCAAAATTCAACCAAACAGGATGGTAATCAGGCTTGCTGGAATTTGCCTGGGTAGAAGGTGGTGTGTTTATGAGCAGTGTTGGTAAATTACTGCGCTTTGGTAAGTGCAGAAAAGGGGAAAAATACTTTCTTCAGAGCTAGGTGCCTTTGTTTTCTTCTTCTCTTCAGATTTCCTGGTTTCAGCTAGTTAAGTAGCAAAGAAACCAAACTGAAACATGAGAAATGTGACTTCTGGGAAATAATCATTTGTGGGAAGAGCAGAGCTCAGGTCTGAGAATTGTAATTGGAAAATAATCATTTCTCTAAGACTCACTAAAATGTATGGCCAAATCCCCGGTACCCTTCAAGTTAAAAGGGAAATGTTGTGTCTAATCTGTCCTGAACAGTGGGAGATTTTCCCCTTTCATTTCTGTTCCTGTCGTTCCTGGAAAGGGACTTCTCTTTTAGATATCTCCTAATTTTGTGGTGGGGATTGTTGCTTTTGGGAAAGTGCCAAAGTTTAAAGACTTTCAACGCTGGAAGTTTCTCAGAAAGAAATTATGTCAGATAGACTTTCTTACCTCATATGACACTTGGCCTGAGATTTATGGCTGCTTTTATCTAGAATACTGGAAGAAAGCTATGCTGCTACGACAAGAGCAGACCGCAGCTCATCTTTCAAGTAGTCCTTCACAGGTTTTATCCACAGAAGAGCAGAAAACTTTACCAAGAAAATGTAGTGTATCGCCATTAGCAACATGCCACGAGTCAAATTTGGGGCGCATTTGTAAAACCAGGTATGTGATGTGGAAGCCTAAAAATCCCGTTTGTTTATCAAGTCATGAAGGGCCAGCTCCTCAGGGCCCTGAATTACGACCGCTCTGCACATTGCCATACCTAAATATAGTTACTCAGTACCCAAACCGGAGTTTCCTGACTGGATTCTGAGTGAGAAGGGAGGTGAGGTGTCCCAGTGCATGGCCAGGAGACACTGCTGCTCTTACAGCTAATTTCCATTTCATTTTTGAGGTATCATATGACAAAGTACCCCGGAAAAGGCTGCAAGAGATGAGGAAGCACATACAAAATTACTAAAAGGCAATCGCTGCTACTTGTGCTTCCTTTTCTATTCCTAATTTGTACAGTCCTGTGCAGTATTTCACTCTAATCTCAGGAGGAGTTCCCACAGCACAGGGAGCTCTACTCACCGCAGAGCTTTACCTCATTGCTCCTCTGCTTCCGAGCAAGGACTCTGCTTATATTGCTACACCCAGGGCAATGGTTCCCACACCCAGCAGCGTTGCTGAGGTGCAGCTTAGTAGGAAATACCCTGTTTCGCTGTCCCTGTTGGTGTCTGGTCCAGACTTGCTGAAGATGCCGTAAATCACAGAAACACAGAATAGTTGAGGTGGGAAGTGACCTCCTGAGATTGTCTGGAGAATTCCTTTTCTCTGCACACTCGTGGCCAGTTTTGACAGGTCAGATGCACTGTATACGCACTGTCAGAGGGAATGAGACATTTCTCACTCATCACAGCAAGTTCCTTTCTGCAAAGGTCAGGGACAGCTGGATGCAGCTTTTGTTCTGGTTGCTAAGGGGAATTTCCCACTCGTCTGTCCTACTGTTACCCACAGGGCGCTTTACCAGGCATATTAATTTCAACCGATTCATCTTTCTTTGAGTATTTTGGGGGGGATTCTTTTTCGTAATTTTTCCAAATCTCTACTGTGGACAGTTTTTCTTCCCTTTTTTGTCAAGTTAGGATTGTATCAGTGATTGTATCACTGAGAACAACATTCGTCCCTTCTAACCTTTGATCAGATGGCTTTTCTTCAGGTATAAGCATTTGATCTCTTGCAGTAACCACAAAGCACTCAGAGGCTTTGTGATAGGTGTCCAACACAGAAGTGAAATTTAACCAAAGCAAAACACTGAACCACATTTTCTATATTCCTGACATCCAGTGATTTAGGGCAATGGAAATGTTTCACTTCCTTCTTTAATCGCGCGGAACCTGATCCAATTCTCCCTGAGCAATAGCATAGTCTTTCCACTGCCTTTCATATGTCTGGAGCGCGCACACAGGGTAGGTAGTTTATCCACCACATCAATAGCTCATGGAATGTTCTCCTAACCTTTAAAGAGCATGTGGTACATTTTACATATACATACGCACGTATAGAAAGACAGGAGGATTTTACTGCCATGGCTAGGCATAAAAGGAATCCTTAGGAAGTTGTACCTGTACCTCGTGCCTGCTCCAATATTGAAGTCTACAGCAAAATCCAAATCTGGAGGAATGAAGAGAAGCCATTATTACTTTTTCTACAAGAATGTTTTTTTTTTTATTAAAAGCAGGTGAGCTGAAGACACCAATCCCCTTTAAAATAACTTGGGGTTTAGCATCAATAATGGAAATACATACACTGTGGCTAGGATTTATCTAGCACCTCTCCCATCTTTTCTAACTGTCCATAAATTAAAAGTTCAAGGCCGATGAACATAATCAACGAATGACTTTAATATTCTGTTCTCAGATTGTTTCCATTTCACGGGAAGTTCAAGTTTCCTTCAGTTTATACTTTCCCATGCATTCTTACAATCTAGTGAAATCTTTTTTACACGGCTTAAAGCTCAGTTTAATTATTGGGGAAGAACGGAAACACCGCAGAGTAATCAAGAATGGGATATTTTTAAGGTTAAATTTCTTTAAAATAGTTAGCAACTACTTTTCCCCTGCCATTGTGAACAGGGTATGTGCATCCCTGCTTTCAGTTTCTTGGGTAGATAGCGCCAGTTTCCTAAACAACAGCCTTACGCAGGTTTAGACTATCTGAAACGCAAGTCTAAGTTCAGAAGTGACGACGAACCTTTTGCAGCCCCAGAGTTCCCCACTCCTTTGCATGGAGCTCTGGAAGGGACAGCGAGTCCCTGTGGGAGGATCAGCCTCCAGGACTGGCTCCTTGATTGCCCCAGGAGGGGGAATTGACAAGCTGGTATCCCAAAGAGCGGAAGCTTGGCACATTTTTCTGCTCTTTGACAGTGTCAAAACCTGGAACATCAAGAACTGAAAAGGGCATGTCAACTGCTCTTAATGAACCTGGCTTACTATGTGTAAAGAAAAACATAACACTTCTTTTTTTTCCCTAAACCCACACAGTCATTTTTCTGAGAACAATTTTCTCAACAAATTAAATACCGTCTACTTTAAAAGGAACGCAAACCTCTGTTCAGGGTAAATACAGTCTATCCTCCTAAAATACTGGAGGAGATGAAAACCTAAGCATTCCTGCAGGAGCTAACTCTAAAAATTAAAGCACTGGGCTTTTCCATGTACATTTTATTAAAGCTTCTTCAATAATTATAATGAGCTCTTTATCACTCGTTTACTTCAAACACTTGCTGGCTTTTTAGTACTGGCTCTAGGAAAATCTTCCACTCACTCTTGCCATTTTCTTTCCACAAGCCTAGAGAAAGGTTTGTTAACAGCCATTCCTCACCTTACTTTTATATTCATTTATCATGTATCACAAATATTTAATACTTTATCCTGGATTCTGGTTAAATGCTCAATACACAAACTCCAAGCAATAAGCCAGGTGCTTGACAAGGCTGGAAGAGGAAACAAGTTGCTGCCACTGATGGGTCCAAGGATTTAAAGTGGAGGTAGGATGGGTGGTGGAGCCATTACCAAGTGTCCCTGGGGTCCCGCCCTGGAGGATGGATCTGCTGAAAGGTCAGAACTGGCAAAAGCCGCTGAAAGAGGCAGCTGTGGAAAAGTGCTTAAATTCATGTATTGCACAGGTTCCCTGGCGATGGGCTTGTTGTGGAGGAGACAAGAAGATGGAACTAGTTACTGGAAAGTCTTTAAAAATGCAGCAGGTGGAATACTTATTTTATATTTATATATGTGTGTGCATATATATATATATGTATAAAAACCCCAAACCCCAACACTGTAGAAGCCCACTGCCAATATCTTAAACGAGGGAATTCCCAGTAACAATCCAGCTGGTTTTACCTGGAATGTCTGGGAAACTGGAGAATCTGTTCAGCCCTGCATGTCGTCTGAGTGCTGTCTCACTTCTGTCCCCTCTCAGAGGTGATCTTACCTGCACAAAGCACATCACTTCATGTTTTGCTCCTGGAAAACAGATCAGGGATATGGGTGAAGCAAAGCCATGCTTGGCTTGCTCACTCTAAACCTGGGGGAGATGAGACTTGGGGGCAAAAAGAGGAGTATTCTTGGCACTCACTTCTGTGAATTTTCTTCAAAATTCCTCCCATTTTTTGTGATCTGGTGTAGGCCAAGAATAAGAAAGAAAGAAATGCGCTCCTTGGGAGTATTTCAGTAATACCTAGCGACAAGTTGTCTCTGGCAGAGATTATTTCAGCAGGATCCAGAGAGGATTTAAAATCCAAACAGAGACAGAAAAGAAGCCCAGCGCTCCATTTGAATTGGTGGCAGGATTAAGTCAAGTGCCTCAGCGACACCTGAGACCTCTCACCAAATATCTCGAAGGTGGCATTTTAACCTGCCATTATATTGCGGCTGCTCCCCTTGAGAGCCTGCAGGGACATCAAGGGGCATAAGCTACGCAGACACTTCCCTCTACTGCGCCTCCAAATCTCAACAGTACTCAGTGACTGAGCAGAGGACAGGGAAGGCATAAGCAGACCTCTCAGCTCCTTCTTTGCTGATAAAAGATCTGTGGCAGCAGGTGAAGTCTTGACCCTGCTTCCAGGGTTTTGGCCATGACTCGATGATCTCAGAGGTCTTTTCCAGCCTAAATTATGCTATGATTCTATGAAGATAAGTAGGCATAACAGGAGAATAACTTTGCTATGTACCTGTAGGAGCTTGAGGTAAGTGAGAGTTACGAGCCATCTCATAGTCTACGCCTACAGACAGAACCTGGTTTTGCAGAGTTTTCTGTCTTCATCTTTTCTGAATCTGGTTTCTGTTTTAGTGTCCGGCTTGAAAACATATCAGGTAATGCATTTTGCAATTCCAGCACCTGTGCTGTGAAAGATAGATGCGGGCGTGGTTGTACATGCGGATTTCTGCGGGTACGGCTAAAGTCATGCTGTCGCTTCTGACATTTTGCCCCCAGCACTGGCAGAGCTCCTCCCAGCTACAGCTCATGTAATTGGAGGCATGAAAAACCAAGTCTTTAATTAAGAAGGCACTGAAAACACAAGTCCCTAGATTGGATGCTTATCAGGTATACTCCAGACTCCCTCTACCAGCAGAATCATGTTGCTAATCTATTTGTAGATCTTGATTTATGAAGATTAACAAGACAGCCAAATTATGTCAACTTACGGCAAAAAAATCCCATGTATTTTTCTTTCAGTTCAGATTCCAAAAGGTTATTTTCTTTTTCATAAGGCTGTTTTTAATGGCAGAACATATGTGTACCCTACCCAGCCCTGCATGGAATGCCAGGATATCTGAAAGCACTGCAGTTATGTGACCCACCAAAAGGTGAAGCAAAAAAAATATATGGTTCTCACCAACATTTATTAGCCATTTCTCAGCCTGGACAGAGCCAGGGTATCACAGTGATTTCTCTTATTTCTTAGCACTTTGTCTCCTATTCCTTCTGCGTCTTCTTATCTGCCTCAGTGTTAGCTGGAAGATCCTGTTGTCATCTGCTAGTAAACCAAATATTGTTAAAACTCTATAACTCTTAAAGACCGGTTCTTGACAGGTTCTACATTCTCGCTATTTCTTCTACCATTTCCTTAAACACAAAGTGCTTAAGGTTGTGAGTAGCCACAGACCTATTGGTTTCATCTATTCTGTTGCACAAAAGAAATCATAAGGCTGGGCTTTAGGCCAAATTCAACACCCATCCACATTGTTTTCCCTGAGGAGTATTTTGGAGTTATTTCTGAGATAATTCATTGGATTCTTTCAAATGGGATGGTCCCTGGCTGTTTCCTCTGCTTTCAGGTATATTCAAGGTATGGGCACCAGCCCACTGGCACTGGATAGCTGAGGTATAACGTTGACAGAGGCATGAGAGGAACTCTTCTAAAATATCCTTCATTTGACCTTTTGGACCAAGAGAGATGTTATCAGAAAATCCACTGATAACAGATATTAGGAAGGGGGGGGGACACTCTAAACTCTGTAAAGTCTGCTAATTCAAAATCCCAGAACATTCTTCTAGAGTAATGAAACAAGACGGGTGATGGCACCCAGGCATTTGTTATTTCATCTGCTTATGTACACCTCTTCTGTTAGGCAAGGTACTAATTTTGCTAAATTCATTTGATTGTTCTATCCCATCGCTCTGCACAGTTAGACACTGCTCATGAAAATGACTTCGTCTTCAGCCCTCCTTCCTCAGAAGGAGGACAGAGAGGTTCTGCAATGCGCCGGCAATTGCAAACTAAGGCCAGTGTCTGGTTCTGCTACTTGAAGAAGTTTCAAACATAAGGAATGTAGCTGTGCCCCCAAAACAGATTAACGAACGTTCAGGGCAAAGAGAGGAGCAAAGGAGGCTCAACCAGGCCAACATGAACCTGGGACCTTGCTTCCTATCAGCAGGATAAAGGCTCAGTGATTGCAAAACTGCTGTTCTAGAAAGCTTACTCGAGTTACTGGTTTCGTGTGGCTCTTGTCACTGCTGAGGCTTGAAAGCAAAGACACTTATAAAGAAAACAACAAGACGCGTTCGGTGTTATGGTCAAGCGGTTTTTGTATTTTACTGAGTAATATTTTCTTCCCAAATCCAGGAAGTAATTACTTAATAAATATAAATTCTTAATATCAGAGTGTAGAAGCCACAAATTCCTCCAAAACAATGAAATCTCCTTTCCTGGCAACTTAAAACTTTCTATCTGAAAAGCTGGATTTGACAGATGACAACTTGAAATTTTTGTGTGCTCATATTAATCTTTCATGTGTATGACACTGCAGATTTAAGCATGAACCTGTCTCTGAAAAGACTTAAGCAATTCTTATGGTTCTCCGTATTATAATACTTTTCCATATCCCTGCTTCCCCTCCTGCCAGAAATATTAGCTAACAAACTGTGTATACAACAGTCCTCAGAAAAATACAGTAGCTAACTACAAACCTGCAGGAGCTGAACAGTTCTAACACTTAAACTTCCCCGTATTATTCAAATTTCAGCATGATTTTCACTCCAATTTCTTTCTCACTTTGATCTTTGATATCTGATCCCACCGAAGTGACTTTGAAAGACACCACACTGACATTTTTGACACATTGGCAAGACAGAAGAAGGAGGAATTAAAGCCTATTGTCCTGTTGAGGAAGAAGTAAAAATACTGATATGATTTCTATTTTTATTATTACAGGAAATAGCCAGAAGGGGAAAGACACAATTCATCAGCACTCCATTTAAATTGCTCTATCTTCATTTTCTATGTGAACCAGTACATGCTTATTCCTGTAGGTGTGCAGACTGCATACTTATCACCAAAAGCTTCAGAAACATGTGGGCGTAGTCAACATCTCTGATTGCTTTTGCTGAATGTTCTGGGCTGTTGCAATCTTCTGATAACAGACGCAAAGAGAAACACCTTTCACTATGTACGTAAGGCAAGAAATGCATGGTTACAATTCATCCGATTCCTTCTTGTCTCATCTTTTCCATTTTTAAAATCCTAAATAAATATTAACTGTTTAATCCTACCAGTGTTTCCTCGAAGAAAGAAAGTAGATAGCTTTATCTCTATTGGACAGGTGGGAAGTCTGACACAGAAATATAACCTATCACAAAACATACCTCTAATCTGGAAGTCAGAAGTCTGTGTCACTTAATCCTGAATACTCAGCAGAGTGGTCAAAATGGACCAGTATATTTTAGGAATGCCATAATGACTCTTCAGACACAGCAAGTAGAATGGAATAGAAATATCTCATTGCTCATTACCACGTCTATTCACACTGCTGAACATTAGATATATTATACAATGCTTCTGAAATCCATATCAACTCTGGACTATGCAGTCAATTCACAGCTCTAATTAAATCATCCTGCAGTCCATTTTTGTTTATGGCTCGACATGGAAATATTCTTTGCACCATTTGTGAGCTACCCGTGGAGTGCAATTTCGACTAGTTTAGCCTAGATGCTACTTTATCCAACAAAGAACAAAGCCTTAGAACAAGGTTACGCCCAGCCTGGGGCTGCTCCTTAGGTCTCACTTTTTAGACTGCTATTGACACTGACACAGCAGTAAGAGGTGGATTATTTTGCCCTCTACAGTCCTGTACGATATTGCTCAATATTCTTTCAGATGTGGACTTCTAAGAAACAAGAAGTTGGTTGCATAGGACAGGTGCGTCCCTTGTGTGTCCTCCCACTGCATGCCCAAGCTCTGCTGTGGTTTGTACAGCTCTGCTGGCGCCTCTGATCAGGGCACCACTCTGAGCTGGATGTGCTGAATAATTTACCGGTCAGGAGTGAGCTGTCTGTTCCAACTGCTGTACAACTAATTAGGAACAGAAGACACGCACAGGTGCTCAGCAGAGGTCTTCTAAGTACAGGGGAGGATCTGTGAACTCATAAATTTATAAAGGCCTGAAGGGCGGGTTGCAATCCCTGCCTAGCCCCGTTTCCTGTGTGCTTCAAGCACAGTTTCTCCAAACATTATTTACATCATGCTGTAAGTGCTGGTAGAGCAAGTGAAGGTGAAGCTAATCCTTTTGCTCTCCTACGCTCATTTGGCAAAGATCTACCATGTTGGAATCACAGAATCACAGAATTACCAAGGTTGGAAAAGCCCATAGAGATCATCAAGTCCAACCTGTAACCTACTACCTAGACTATCACCAAGCTATTAGCCAGTATTATCTCATAATCTAAATCTTATCCCTGAGTACATCATCCAACCTCTTCTTGAACACCTCTCGAGGACTCAGGGAAGGTTTAACAGTGAGAGGTGTCCCTGAGTCTCCATGAGTCCTTCTGCTCCATTCAGGAACAGGCTAGAGCTGGGATTTTGTTTGGATTTCAGGGCAAGCTCAAGGTGTTGTCCCCAAAATCCCCATAGCCTGAGTCTGTCTGTCCATAGCCAAATTCAAGTAACCACAGTGACTATACACCCATGAACTGCGCACGGTTAAAATACCACAGGCTGGCAACCCCTGGCTAACACCGTGGCTTTGAAAGGACTAGTCTCAAATTCTCATCCCCTCTCTTTGCTCTCTCCTGGCTGCCTTCAGCTTCCCTTAACACTCAACCGTTTCCCTACCAGCTTCACTCCAGAGGCAGAAATACTGAACTGTGACAAACAATTCAGTTAATTGATCATTTACATATTGTGACGTATTTTTCCTTAGAAATGAAACTTACATGCAGTGTGGGAGGAGAGGGTCATCTCCTACTTAAATTCCTGGGTGAACTTTGCTCACTTTCAGCCCAATATGCTGAGACCCGTCACATTTCCTCCTAGAAAGAGACAAAACCCACAAAAATTTTGAAACCTGGTGCTACAAATATAGCCAGAGATTTTGAATTTCTGACAGGTTCATTTCAAGCAGTTAAGATCTACTCTTACTGTGGTTTGAATGTAAATTTCAAGGTAAACATCCTTAAATTCATTTGGACGTGAATTTAGGCAGCGTTATACACACCTATTTTTAAGGACAAGGATATTGATCTTGGCAAGGCGATAAATTCCAGGAATATCTCTCTGCAGAATAAAGCCAAGACAATTCAAACCCATTTATTTTTTGTCTTCACAACATTTTGCCAAAACTATCATTTCGTTGGCCACATAATTCTGATTTATATTCAACAGAAGTAGTAAAACGCTTTTATAGAGGAGACAGCCAGAGTGGCATTTTCCTATAAATCACAACGATTTTTACTGCCGCAAGATCCCGCGGCTCGACTTCAAATCCAACGGCGCTGTAAATGGCGCGGATGAAGCTGCATTCCTGCTGAATGAGAACCATCTTTCCCTTCCTCAGTGAGCGACTCCGCATTCCAATCGGTCTCTAACAGATAATAACAATATCCAAACAAAAGCAGTTTTCAGAGCTGGTGGAGCAGCGATGGGAAAATATGTTCAAAGTGGTGTCTCTCTACATCGTATAATTCTTTATAAATAAATAGAGAGATAAATAAATAAATAAATAAATAAACTAATAAATAGATGGATAGATAGATGGATAGATAAGATAGATAGATAAGAGATAGATAGACAGATAGATGGATAGACAGATGGATAGATAGATAGATGGATAGATAGATGGAT
>WEIS01030696.1:896-15457 GCA_013389965.1 Todus mexicanus | reverse complement strand
CAACATCACAAACTTTCAGGTAGATAATAAAATGTAGATAAATGTTTTCTATCACATTTATGACTCTCTGAAACAAATATGAATTAATTTTAATACTTTTAAAAAAATAATTGATGTGAATAGGCTGCTGTACAAACCTTCTAAGAAAAGACATTTCCTCTAGCTTTTTTTAGATCAGACATTATCTAGGTCACACCTGAAAGTTACACCAATTGTGCTAGAATATGTACTTTATATTAGAGAGCTGACCTGTACCACAACCCTTGCAGACATCTATGCTTTGCTAAAAGCTACTAAAGCACAAGTATTGTGTTAAATGACAAATGCATGTCATTGTGACCATTACCCCTGCATCTGAGGTAAGATTTTAAGATTCTGACAGCCTAAACAGCCCAGGTAAGGTACCTTTTACTAAACAAAATGATGCTGCTCCTCTTGACTAATGTAGTGTGTTCAGATGAACTGACAAATTCTGTTTAATGCACTGCACATTTGTGGATAGTAAAGCACATTAGTTTATTATTTCTTTATACATATAATCCGTTAAGAGGTAGCGTGACAGTGTAAATCTAAAGCGACCTATTAGAGTTATTTGCCCAAATGGCTTCATTGTCAGTAACATAGTATCAGAAAAAATGATCAAAATAAATTCCTGATTTTCAGATAGCTTTGTTACTGTATTTCTTGTAGACAGATTATATGGCTTGGTGCTTTAACTGCTTGTTTTTTTTCATTGTTTCCCGACTGTCATATCACAGTCTAAGTGACAAATAATACATATTTAAAAGGAGAGAGATGCGGACTGTAACAAAATGTCAATATATTAATTATATAAATTCAGGTATCTTCTTTGTTACTTTCCTTTTAGGGTAAAACTGAATACAGTTCAGTTCTAGTTCCTTTGGGTTACTCTGAATTTTGGCAATTAAAGAATTCCCTCCCAAGGAATAGTTGTGACACTGACACCTACAGAAAACGCATTCTCCTCAGACGCTATATTCTCTCCAGCACAATAAATGTGGTTTTTGGGACTGCCTTCCTGCCTGTGAGTTACAACTGGAGACGATTCTGGATACTCACAACGAGGAACATGAATCTCTTCTCCAGCCTAGAGTTTGAAACCCACTTATGAATCATGACAATTTAAATTTATCTACTAAACTGTAACTGAATTCAACCAGCTGTGTAACAGAGTGCAAGATACCACGTCCTAATTTCAGGATATGAAAGCAGGGGTAAACACCATTTCAGGATTCATCTGAGACACTTGTTAGTACTGAAGCCATAAAGATTAAGCCAGTATGCTATGAAAATGCTTTCCTGAGATAACTTGGTTAGAAGCTTTCTCCAGACAGAACTGAGTGACTGAAATCTCAAGACACTACAGAAACAATTACAATAAACTGTCAAGTGTCACAGTTCCTAAAGCAAGTATGTGAGGAGAGCTGTTTTCTGTGTAAGGAAAGCACGCCAGTTAAACCACTGCCACACACACATGTTTATGGTTCATTTCCACAAAATTAGAAATGCAAACCAAAGGTGGAAGTTTTGCAGAAATGTGTAAGGAATGTAAAAGAATCACCAACTATAATGGACATAAATGCTGCAGCCTACCAATTCATGTAAATTATTTCAAATGCCACTGTAACTGAGACATAAAACAGCATAACATACAAGGGAGAAAGCAGTCAAGTGATAATGAATGCCAGCAATTTAATCAGAACAATTTAGTTCTTTGCCTAGGTTTACTCTCACAGAGGAAATGACTCATTGAAACTAAATCCAGCTAGTGTATCAAAACCAGAAGGGAAAACACACTTTTCAAGAAATGAATTTAGCTTGTTGGATTCTCACCTCTACTACAGCAAGACTGAAGTATTCTGTAAGGAAATCCCAGAGGTGGAATATCAGCTACATTTTTATTTTGTCCGAAACTCATAGAAAACTTGGAAGTTTGTGCAGAAGCTCAAGATGACCAACAGGAATAACCTGAAGGTGTCTTTACCCTGATCACTAATACCATGATACTGCTCTACTCTTCTTAAGACATTCAGATAAACCTGCTCAGCATAGCTCTTATTCTGCTAGCTGTGCAGTTGTAATAACAAGAATCTCAAGGTTTGCCAACTACTTGGAAATTTATTTGATTGCTCTGCCAGGTTTTGTGCCTAAGCTGAAATTTGCAGCACTGAAATTTGCAGTTCAGGGATGCCAATGGAATGATAGTCATCAGTGTGTTCCCAGCACCCACAACAACTTAAAATAGATGTGACAAGGAAATCAAACATATTGGTAATATATGACAGTCTACAGTTGTGTGTCTGTTGATGATAAAACATATTGCAAAGTTGGAGGGCCTTCATAAATGATTTTGTAGTCCAAAAGTTCCAAAAGACCCTGTCTTCACCAAGTGAGCACCATTGCCAAAAATCAGTTGTTTCCTGATATGCTGAATACTTTGAAAGATATAATATGAATATGTATGTTTGAATTTTACTTACATGGTCCAGTGAGGAACATCAAAGCGGTTAGTTGGATCAGGCACTGTGTAGCTCTGTGAGCTCCTCTTTTGGAAACAAAATTGGTAGTGTGTCAGCATGTAGGCTGTGAATGAAACAAAAGACAGAAGAATTATTAAAATAGACTACAGACACATGGGGTAGGGACAGACATATAAGCCAAAAAGCTTCTTTTGGACCAAGAGATGATGAAAAAGGCTGTAAATACTTTCTATTGTTGATTATTGTCATTATTTATTTATTTATTTATTTATTACCATGTTGGAGAACTAAGTGAAAACAGAACTCAAGCATGCATGTATCACAGAGATCTGGAACAGCGGTAGTAAGATGGTATTGGCTGCTCACACTTAGCCCCGAAGGGCTGTGTATGATCACAGTATTTTAAGATGAGTTTTCAAATCCAGCGACCACATTGGAGTGAAGATAACAGTTTCTCCAAGACAGCACAAATATGTCTGCACCATTCTGTGATTCTGTGAGTCAGCAAGAGAGTTTAGCTGGCTTATGACTGGAAACTGGCAGCTCTTGGCACAGAGAGAGATGGGATGCTGAGCCTGCCCAGGAGCAGCTTGACATGGAGGCAGAATTAAGAACTGGGCTTTCCTTTTTTCTCCAAATTATGAAGTCTTTCAAACTAACTAGTCTTAAAAGCTGGTTTGAAATATTAATTTCCATGTAAAAAAAATGTTAAAAGCTAAAATAATAAAACTCATAATGTAGTCCATACATTACACTTTCATCTGCATTAACATACTGTTACTTTTAAAAGTTGACACAACTACAGAGGAAGCAAAAATATCAATACTTAAAAGCCCCCCAACACACTTTCCTCTGCAAAAGTTGCAAATTCCTGAAGTCAGAAATATATGGGATGGATTAGCTACTGCCTACCATGTTCCATTTTGTTATATATAATTAGAGGTAAGAGGAACAACGTGCCATCACTATTCCATGTATTGCATGCTATTGCAGTCTAAGGCTCCAAGACTCCCTTGAATAACTTAAACACAGAAGTGTGATTCTGAATAACAAACTCTTAACATGTTTGCTCAGTGTCTCAACCTTTACCAGCATGCCAGGGGATTTCATTCCCAGGTGTTATAAGGAGGAGGCATCAGACCAGAGAGACAAGACACTGGCTACGCTGGATGTTCAGTTTCTCAGGAAAAGAAACACACCACAAACCAAAACCAAAACAATAACAACAAGGTTGAGATTATTAACAAACAAGACTATATTCTAGTTCATTCTCAGAACGGAAGGCCAAAACATCTTTACTATCCATGCAAACGTGGTCCTTCTAACATGGCTCTGATATAGCACTAATCATGAAGATCTCCCTCCTCTGGTCAAACACTCTCCTGGAAGACAGCTGCTCCCTCCACTAACCCTAGACAGCCAAGAAGCAGCATGCATTAGCATAGAAGCAAATCTGAACACACCCTTACATAAAATGATGACAACAGAGGTTGCATTTGTGCAAATGAGTGAAAAAGTAGTATATCTGATGAAATACACTCAGGAAAGGAGTACAGGTTATTTGTTCTACAAATCGTGCCGTGCAATTCTTAACTGGGAGGAGCCTGGACATGTCAGTGTGGCAAACTCTTTCACACGATAAAAGCTTTGATACCCCCTCAGCCCAGATCAACATTTAGATGAGACACAGTCACTCCAAACCCACTCCAGAAGCATTTATTTTCCTAGGCATTCCTTTGTCAAGCCATTACACCGCTATGCAAACACTCTGCCCCTGCCTCAACTCCCAGACAGACACTGAACAGGAAGCACAGCATTAGGAAATGTGTCTGCACCGAAGGTCATCAAGCAAAGAAAGCGAAACTCTCAGAAAGAAGCAAGGAGCACCCAGGGAGCTCACACACATGCTTTAACTGCATCCTGCTTGGAAAGACTTTCATTCTGTAAACTGACACAGAAACTCTGTAAGGACATTGTGGAGCCTATGGTGGAAGAGGTCAATCTTTCAGCTCAGAAAGGGTGGTTCCAGAGTTTTCAAAACAGGAGCTCTGGTTTCGGTACTTTACTCCAGTGATGCAACAGTGAATCCACATCTTAGGAATTCACTCCTCTATTAAAACTACAGTTTGCACAGAATGTACTGATTACTGTTTAACTGAGATCCCTAAAGGTCCCTGGTGAAACACATACTATCACCCATGAAACAGTGAGGATCCCACTTATGAACATTTAAAAAATTAACTGTTCAATTATTTTTTTATGCATAAAGTACAAAACATGAAAATCATTTCTCATTCAAGCTATCAATGCAGAGAAATAATTTTTAAAATCTGCTTTGTGACCAAAGCCAAAAGCCAAAGACTTAAAAGTCACTTATAAACATTTAAGATGGCCAAACAATTGAGAAGTGAGACTCTTTTAAGTTATTTGAGTCTCCTTTTAGTTGAGGAATTAACAGTTTCTGACAATTAAAAACAGAATTTTAACAATGCTTAATAATTTCCCTCTTATGAAGTTATTATGGTTTTAGTTAGCAATAAACTAATTCTTTACTATAAAATTAGCTTTTCAAACTATTCTCAATAAAGAAATTTGTTCCCAGTAATTTTNTGGACGATAAGAAGAGGCTGCAGAGGGACCTGGACAGGTTGGGTCAATGCGCTAAGGTAAATGCTATGAGATGCAACAAGGCCAAGTGCAGGGTCCTACACTTTGGCCACAACAATCCCATATATCACTACAGACTGGGGGATGAGTGGCTGGAGAGCAGCCCGCAGAGAGGGACCTGGGAGTGCTGGTTGACAGCCGGCTGAACATGAGCCAGCAGTGTGCCCAGGTGGCACAGAAGGCCAACGGTATCTTGGCCTGTATCAGGAATAGTGTGGCCAGCAGGACTAGGAATGTAATTCTGCCCTGTACTTGGCACTGGTGAGGCCTCACCTCAAGTACTGTGTGCAGTTCTGGGCCCTTCACTTCAAGAAGGACATTGAGGTGCTGGAGCAGGTCCAGAGGAGAGCAACCAGACTCGTGAAGGGACTGGAGGAAAAGTCTTGTGAGGAGAGGCTGAGGGAGCTGGGGTTGTTTAGCCTGGAGCAGAGGAGACTCAGAGGAGACCTTATTACTCTCTACAGCTACCTGAAGGGAAGTTGTAGTCAGATGGGGGCTGGGCTCTTCTTCCAGGCAACTAGTGACAGGATGAGAAGGCACGGCCTGAAGCTCCGCCAGGGGAGGTTTAGGTTGGATGTTAGGAAGCACCTCCGCACAGAAAGGGTGATAAAACACTGGAATGGACTGGTCAGTGAGGTGGTGGAGTCACCATCCCTGGAGGTATTTAAGAAAAGATTGGATGCTGCACCTAGTGGCATGGTTATCTGATGTCGTGGTGTTAGGACATAGGCTGGACTCAATGATCTCAGAGGTCTTTTCCAGCCTCAGTAATTCTGTGTGATTCTGTGTGATCATTTGGGAGGCAGCACATCCAAGGAACTTGAGTTAGACTCTGTGCATATGGGCATGCTACAGAGAGCAGGAGACTGAAATTTCTTGTATTATAAACATAACTGTGATTACAAATCCTTTGAAACATGCTGCTGTGTGGACATGTGAGCACTCTGTATTCCAGATACAGAACTGACAATCCTATTATATGACTTGCATGATTCCTTTCCTATATTAATGAGAATCCCTATTTAAAACAAGAAGTGCACCTATGTGGCACCTTTAACTTTTCTTTTTTTTTTTAATTTTTGATAAAAACTCTCTTGAGACTAGAGTGTCAGAAGGTCTTTAAGAGAA
This sequence comes from Todus mexicanus, assembly GCA_013389965.1. Taxonomy (NCBI): domain Eukaryota; kingdom Metazoa; phylum Chordata; class Aves; order Coraciiformes; family Todidae; genus Todus; species Todus mexicanus. Next base: position 9,161 of record WEIS01030696.1, on the reverse strand, counting down.
CTTCTGTGGAAAGTAAGACTCTAGATACATTAATTTCTGCTTTATTTACTTGATATGACATATCTGCATGCATTGACTCTGCACTGAGAAATTAAGTTCTTATGTTTACACAGAGGTGTATCATGAAATAGACTTCCTACTATCAGAAATAAATTTCACAGACTGTTAAAACTTCATACATAAGGTACTACACTTAAATGTTTATCAAGAGATAAAGGTGATCTCATGGCTCCTTTTTGTTTTGTTGCTGTTTGTTGGGGATTTTTTAATGAATTTTGCACAATTTTAATCTTGCTGGGAGAAAAAAGTCCCAAAAATCGGAGAGACCTAGCTATATGCTTGTATTTTCTCATCTAACTAATCTATTAAAAAAATAATTAACACTATTACACACCATGTTTATCATCCTCGAAAATGCCTACAGCTATAAGTACACTGGTAAAAGGTACTTTAATAGTTTTATGGATGCAATCCTGATGATTTTACAAGATCAGAAAAAAAGGCATATTACAGTATCAGCCCTGCAGCTTCTGTTTCTAGTGCACTTTAAAGGGCAGAAAATCTATTGATACTTGAGCTTCAGATATTAAAGAAATCAGCAAGCTGAAAGAGGTATCTTTTCACTTCTGTCACTGGATCTCATTAGAAAGAAGTTGGAATCATTCTGGACCAAGACAAGATCAGAACCGGATGGTAAGGGGTTATACCCTCAACGTTAATACATTTGAAATGCACCTCTGCACTGATAGGAGAGTAAACACGCTATGCCTGGTTCAGAACAGAACTCCATGCTGGGAACAATTTTTTTGTTATTATTTATTTATTTTAACATTCTTACGAGTCTGTTTTTTAACATAAGGAAATAGCGTGTTTACAAATAGAGATTTTTCTTGTACTGCTGACAAAAGGAGTCAAGCCACTTTCCAAGCACAAGTTGCCAACTCAACTCCCAGCCAGCACACATGAGAGCTAGGTAGGAATTTCGAAAAGGTGAGGTACTACAAAAATGTACAGCTTTCTAATTAGATATCTCAAAGAATCAGCACTGTCAAAAGATAAAATAAGCACGGGTCAGGAATTCAGAAAAAAAATATAGGAGAGTAAAAAAAATGCATTAAAAAATCAAATTTTTTTAGAAATCAAAAGTGAAACAAAATTGTTTGCTGTTTTCTGGAAATGCACTAGAGAGATATTTTCAGAGTTTTTAATTATTTATTAAAAAATTTGTATTGCCAGTGACTTTGGCCTGAACTCACTGCTTTAACTTTGAAGACTAGACCTCTCAAATGGACTTTAAAAGAAGCACAAGATTAATTTTAGCTCCATGACTGTTGCAGAAGTAGTCTGTAAAATAATGAATTGCTTTATATGCTCAGAGATCTCATTGCAATTGCTAGCTACAAAATCCCTTCACACAAAATCCAAATTGATGGGGTCATCTCTCCAATCCTAGCGCAATGAACATGTTAATATTGTATTTCACATTGAACTGATTCAAAAAGGCTATGTTAAGGAACAACAGTTCTAGAATATCATACAAATTAGATGGTAGGAGGCAGCTCATTCTAGGACCTTGGACTTAAAAGATAAATGTCCTGTGTCTGTTATAAACAGTAGTTATAAAGATAGATTCTTCCTATATTGTGAAAATGTCAACTAAGTCCCCACTGAACTAAATAATTTTCTGCATTTCTGATGTTGTAGCACAAATTCCGTAAGGCCAAAATAAAAGGACAAATTTAATGTCACACAACAGTTCATTCAACTTGTTCAACTTTTTTTTTTTTTAGGATGACTGAAAACAATAATTTTATGCCCTTCTCATCCAGTTTATTAGAGATAAAAATTAATGATTAGCATCCAATATTTAGACAACGTACTATGAACTGACATCTCTTCATTGAGAACAAACTCAGCCAAATCTGATTCAGCTGCTGAATAACTAAAAGGCTTCATTTTGTTTTGAAGTTCTGAGGGGTATGATAAAACAAAATCCAGACATTTCAGGTACTATTTTTGTTAGTCTCATAGCTCAAAAAAAGTTCAGTCTAGATGTATCACATCAGGAAAACATCAGGAAAAAACTACTACTAGGAGAGTACTTCAGCTTAATTGCTCTTTATTACTTACAATTTCTATATATCTGATAAATAATCACAAAAGCTTTTTATAACTTGAAAAGTGATTAGAATCTCTCTTACATTTTAATTCCTTTGGGTGCTTACTGATGTCTGACTTCTAGCACCACTGTTTTTAAGAAAACAAAGATTTTCTATTTCAAACCAGTTTGTTAAATGTCATGCATAATTTTACATGACACTACAAGATAATCATGGCTAAGCAGACCAAAGTTAGAACTCACTATTTGGTATACACTAATCAGCATTAATAATTTAGGAAGTAGTCCCACTTAACTTTAGGTATCTTAACTTTAGGCATTTACCCTTGAGCTGTAGATACTCTCTGCAATCACCACATTAAAAGCTGTCATATCAAAGCACCATTCAACAGACCAGCAGCAGCACATCTAAATCTGGTTTATGAATCCCATCCTGAATGCTCAGTTCTCATGATCATAGATCAATATCTGTACTATCTGTTTTTACAAATCCCTTTCATCCACTGTTTAGTCTATAAATATTCTGATCTGTCCAGTCATTTAGAGTGAGATTAGGCTCCACTATATACATATATGCATGGAAAAAAAGACATACCCCTTCTTATAGAAGAAAACCTTATCTGAAAAACATGTCCTGAGCAAACATACCGCTTCATTTCTTCCACAGTTTCACTATTAACAGTTATCCCAAAGTTTTAAGATATTCAGGAACCCCTTACTGACAGTCTTTTCTCCACCTATCACTGCAATCGAGAAAGATGTTTCCCTCTCCTGTGGCTTTCAGTGTCATTGATTATTCTGAACAGAAAAAAAAATAAAGAATAAAAAAAAATAAAGAAGTGCACCAAATTTTTGAAATTTTAGTACTTCAGGAAACATCTGGGTGTGACCTATGCATACAAGATGTGTGTCTGGTGTGTTAAATCAGAGAATGGGAGAGCATAAGTAAAATTTTGAATTATCATATGAAGCAGTTCAAAGTGGTGTGAGAAAAATGCTGCTTTATCAGGTGGAAGCAGACATACTTTCCTGAAAAGGGATGGTAGGTCTGTTAAAAGAAACGTGCTGTCTGTTCACTGGGGTACCCAGGTAGGAAATGTCCCATAAGTTGGCCTTTCCTAACTATGCCTGCTAGGCAATAGAGGAAAATTTCAGTAATCACAAATTTCCTTCTAAACTCCATTTTATATCTAGTATATACAAAATTACCCTATCATTATCTAAAGGAAATCTCTGATGAGAAATTATGGGCCTAATGAAGATGTTTATGAGCACAGAGAAGAGATAAGCTGTTGGCAAGAGGTGCAGTAATTTCCCACACTCACCTACCAAAATCTCCTCATCAAAGGCAAAGTAACAGCATGTATATGCAAACCTTAATCAACCCCTAAATGAACTCAGGAAATGGCTGCAGTGCAGCTTTTATATTCAAACATATAAATACATGTATCTCTGGGAAAACAAAAAAGGTGGTGAAATATTAAACATTCAACTCTGTCCACACTCAAGAGTTAGAGACACAACAGCTGTAATTGCATCTTCTGGAACTACACCTTTTTATCCAAGAAGTTTCACTATTTGCAGAACTGTAGAGAAGAACCCCCTTTTTTCTTTTTCTTCCTCTTCTTCTTCTTTTAAATTAAAGAGTAATTTTAAATCCTTACATCTCAGGAAGGAACCAAGTGTTATAAAACCATCACAGAGTGAAGGCATGTCCTGGGGCCAGGGTCATCCCACCCATAAACCCACCAGCACTAAACCTTCCAGCCCTACAGTGGCCCTGCAGAGCTGAGGGCCCGGCCTATGGGCAATGGTCCAATTTCAGCATGAATTTTAGCTCCTTGTGGAGCAGGTGGCTTCCTGGACCTGTGGGTGTGACCCTGGGACACTGTGTCATCTCTTGTAGCTATTCCCAGGCACCTGGAGGGAGCAGTGCTCCCTCCAAAGAGGAGAGAGATGCTCCTGTAGGCAGCACCGATGCAGCCGCCAGTGCAAACATCACTTTAAATGGTACAATAAAATCAGCTAACAGGCCTTGGATTTACCTCTCTTTGGGTGTCCACACCCAGGTGTCAGTGTGGGGGGCTGCAGGATGGTCTCTGAGAGAAGAGACAGGGGCTGCCCTGTGTCTGGCATGGCCAGTTCCAGCCAGCTCCAAAGTACCCACCACAGGGCATGGCTGAGCCCCGCAGCCACAGGTGGATGCCTCAGAGAAAGTGTCTTTAGAAAAGAAAAAAGTGCTTTGGGGCAGTCCTAAAGCACTTGCAGCCTATAGACAGCCCAGGCTGGTGCAGGTTCATCTTGGAGGACAACAGCCCATGGAGGCTTCAGGCTGAACTACAGAGTAGCACAGCGAGGATGGAGCAGTAGAGAGGAGCAGACTGTGTCCCTGTCCCCCTGTACCACCATGAAAGTGACTCAACAGCAGCTCAGCTGCTCTGGTCCATGGAGTGGTGCCCCGCAGGGTCGTACTTCAGGTGGACTATGTTCAAAACTAACTCCCACGGGCTACAGTTCCATACAGTAGGAAACACCCAATGAATTGGTAAAGATCACAACCCCAGACTTTATAAGGATGCTTCTGCTGCTCAGCAAAGGCAGAATTGCACGATCTGGTAGCCCCTGCTCTCTTTGATGCCAGCGTTCAAAGGGACAAGTTGCCCATTTTGACAGCGTAACAAGGAGATCTGCAATTCTGTGTATGAAAAGCTAACTGTACTTAAGCCCCAAGACTGAATACATATATACCATTTGCAGACTGCAGCAACATCTAGCATAACACAAATCAGCTGCAGATTTTGACTTTTAACTAAAATTTCTCATTGCTAAGAGTGCAACTTATTGCTTGCTGGTTTTCTGTGTTATTGTGAACAGCCACATAGGGCTGAGGAGCAAAAACCCAAGTGCTTACTGCAGGAACATACCCCTGACCCTCTATGGGAGACATCATAAGTAAGGTTTGGGACTCTAACATGCCTTCACTCATGTCTAAAAATCTGTTAACTTCTGTAGATCATCTGCAGTGTGGCTTTCTATGCAGCTGAAGTTAAAGATCTGTTATTAATATTGTATTGAATTTGTATACAGAGCCTCAGTACCAGAGAAAGCATCTCAGCCATTTCTTTCCCTATCAGTATCTTGAATTTTGTTTGAATGTTTATACAAGCTAGAAAGCTAAACAGCTTTCAGCTGGTGGAGAGGAGAGATGAGGAAAAAAAAAAAAGGGAATGATACATGGGAAGATAACCCCAACATGAAACCTTTGTGACGTTTAATCATATTGTGTCATTAAATTCACAATTTAATCAACAAATCAGATTCCCCAAATTGCAAAGTGTACTGTGTCATCCGAATGCCAATACTTCATTACAAGGAGACAGAGAGCCCAGAAGAAAGAAGCTTTCCTATCACCATTTAACTCTTCTGCCCAGATAATACATGTCTTTCTCTGTGCAAGATTTACTTATGCTGAGTATTGAAAAAAGCTAGCAACTGATTACTACTGATGGCAGTAATAATCAACATTTGTTGTTGGTACACGTTTACTCAGATGAGTTAACATGAGAAAATAACTCTGCAAGTATATAAACTCAGTTGATGGCGTACGAGACTAAGCACTAACGAGATGTATCTATGAAAGGGACAGAATGACCTACATCTTACCAAGACAGCGCATTGGTGCAGGCTAAAGGTTCTGTATGCTGTACGTAAGCTTTGACTTCCACTGGCAATATCATAAGAAAAAGCACTTCTGGGTGATTCACGATAATCACTCCTGTATTGCAGAGCTGCTCCGCTATTCTGTGATTTTACAGGTCATTATAGTAATGGAAGTGCTGTCATCTAGACAAAATATAAAAGTACACACTTCCCTTGAGAACAGATAGCAACCTCAGTCACATTTTCTAGCTGCGATAACCATGGTTTTTGCCTATACACATTTCTTTCTCTGTTTCAAGTTAAATTGAAGAGCACTGGTATTGTTTCGATACTTTCACAGGAGAAGGGATGTGCCTAATGATTCTGGTTTTCATGTATATAGTTTTCACAGTGATGTTTTGGGAGGCAAAGCAAAAGACAGGGGATTTTTGATAGATTATATGAGTTGAGGTGACTTAGATTTTCAAATATTTAAGAAAAGTAACATGGCTCAAAAACCAGGGAGATGATTCATGTTTTCTATCCCTTTACAGGCAGAGGTGAAAGTATACTGAAAGCCCAATTTTCTCTTCAAGGAAAGGTTAACCACACCAGACCAATCTCAAAGTGATGTGAACCAATGCTGCCAGCAGTAGTAAAATATTCTTGTACCTAATTAGGTTCTGTAAAAATTATTATTTTTATTTTTTTTAAATAAATCTTTAAGCCAATAATCATATCTGAAGGTAAGAAGAAAAGTCCCCAGGTTAGATTGGCAGGGACTGTTAGTTTTGATTTTGCTTATTATTTCCTTGCCCTGGAATATAGGGTACAGTGTATTCCCTGCAAATATGTTTTGTTTAATACATTTTCTGCTTCTCCAAGCACTTAACCTATTGGCAATCGCCTTCATTTCTTATACTCTCTTTCTGAGACATCTTGTAATTGTGGCTTTTGACTGTTTATTGTAAGACATAAGTTACATGCAAGGTCTTCGGTGGCCCCCAGGACCACATGTGTAAAATGTTTTGTGAACCTTCTGAACTAGACATTTACTGAATAATTGCAAAGGTGGTGGATAATCCTTAAAAATACAGGTGCTTCCATTCCTATGGCACATAATCACATTAGCTTTATGTTTCTGCTGAAGTAATGCAATTCAAGACATAATAACAGTATTAAATTGCATAATTAATTTAGAAGCATTAAAGCACACCAAGATGCATTGAGACAATTAAGATCATTAGCAACAGTGCCTTATGACAGTTGCCAACTCTGGAAGGCAACACAACATTAGCATACAATCAACTCAACTAAGGGCTCTCACTGGGATAAGATTTTAAATTACTTAATAAAGACTTCACAGACAAAAATTCTGTGATCATCTTCATTGGGTTCATGAGCCAAGCAAGGTTCTGATTTATTACAAGCTAACAATGAAATTACAGAAATTAAGTATCTTGCTGACATTACAGAAAATGAGGCAGAAAGCTCAGCTATTTTTTCTAAACAGTAAGAAGAATAATGTCAAAGCCGGAGTTAAAGCCCCCTAGGCTGAGGTCAGATAGCAGTCTTGTGTTAGTATAATGAAATGTCAAAGCCAAATACTCAACAGAACCTACTGTGTAGGGTTTATTATTGCAGAAAATGGGTGAATAAAGGTAATGTCTGAATTAACTAACTTCAGGAGGATTAATACCACTCTAGTTTCATGAAAATAACAACTGCATCAATTCTAAAAAATACTACATCTTTTCCTTCAGTAATATCCCTATCGCTCAATTTCCGAGAGACGTAGCAAATGTCCCAAAGATGACTGTTGACACTGCGCAACTTAACTACTTATTTTAGTCTGATGTGAATCATTTCTTTCAGCAGCCTCTCTCCATGATCATACGAAAAAGCCCAATGGCTAATTTAGATTAAACATCCAATATCTAGACAGATAACTTTAGGCAAGTTGGATTCTACCCAAAACTAAGTTGAGTCTGAATAAAAATCTGGCCTTTTCCTTCTTATAAAGCAGCAATATACTCAAGATCTGAAGAATTTCCAAGCCAGTAAGTATCACCCTCTTCACAGCCATCTGAAAATGGTCTGAAATCCACTCGCTGCAAACTAATCTTCTAAAGCTTATATCAATTCTGCCAATGCAACACAGATCACTCAGTAATTCCTCTATTTCTCCCTGATTTGTCTGTTGTTTAATTCACAACATTTCTGAACAGAAATCTATGCATTATGAACATATAATGAGAAAATGAGTTTGACATCACATACAGGAATAGTTAACATTTTATTGTTTTCTATCATAATACTCAAAACCTTTGTAAACATGTCAGTGGAGAGATCAGTTAGTTGGTTTCATGAATTTGGCTTTGCCATGAACTCTAGCAGGGACAGCATTTCGTTTAACTTTTTATTCAGTGTAGGAATCAGGTTATAACCTTGTTCTACGTTATCACTGGAAGCAATCCCCTGTCAACCCCCATGACGCACAAACAACG
>WEIS01030691.1:0-16287 GCA_013389965.1 Todus mexicanus | reverse complement strand
ACTGGGATTACAGATTTTAATATGTGATGAAGTTTCTTTCCAAACATCTAATGCACTTAATAAGTTTTGGCAATACATAGCTCCTATATTCTGCACCTGCAGCTCTACTGAGAAAATATTATTGTGATTCTATTCAGTAGCGAGCGACTTCAATAGCATAAACCTCTCTAAACCCAAACAAAAGTCCAATGGTTCTGCCAAAAAATATATGAATTCACCTGAGCAGACGACACCAGAAGAGTGAACTAGTGGCTCTTGATTTGGGAAAGACAAGCATAGAAGAGATGATCAAGTAATAGCAAAGTCCAGAAATAGTGTGGATAGTTAACTTGAAAAAAAATTACTCCCTCTCACCTCCCTAGCCAAGGGGACTTATCTAAACATACAGAGAAGCAGCATATTCTCCATGACTCATGGGCTTTGAGACTGGGTGTAGCAGGGACTGGTTGTACTAGAAGATGGCAATCCGCAAGCATTTAATCCTCTGAGACCTCCAGCTCCTCAAAAGGCCCTGACTCTGCAATCATGAATGTCACTGTTTGAAGCAGTTCCCAACCAGAGGGCAGACACAAGCAAGTATGAGGGGAAACAGGGTCAGGGCATGTGAGGTCAAAATCTATCCTGATGTACTCGATGGTCTTAATAGTGTCATATGCTTCTTTTTTTCTCAGCAAAGTGCTCTGCTGCACGCTGAGCTGAACCAAAATGCTTGCAATCAGATGCTTCATTTTAATCATAAATACTTCACTGAATGAAGACTTCTACCTGGACACAAGTTAATCCTTACAGCTCCAATACTTAGTTTATTTTACTACTTATTACCACTTTTGTTATTTTAATGAGGAGGGAAAAAAAATCCTGCTGTGGGTACTAAACTGATTTACAATATTATGCACCTTTTTTCCCCACTTTTCCGGTTGACTTTTCTCTTGATGCAGAGTAGAACTGAAATCTAGCCTGCATATACAACTTATTCAGATTAAAAGAGGTCTTTTGCTTTACTAATACAAAGCACAAGGACAGAAAGCAAATTGTAGGACACAAAATACCTTGTTCGTGAAGGAGTTAAAGTATTCATCGACAGGAGCACTTTGAAAACACAGGAAATTCTGATCCATCACTTTGCTGTGGGCTTATGTGACATTTACAACAAGCGTGTATATTTTGAGATAGTTGACAATGACATCTTTATGTTTTTGTTATCAAAGCTTCCATCTTACAATCCCCTTTGGTCCTGAGTATTGTTAAAAATGTGCCAGGGTTATGGCTGCTCATACCTTTTCTCTTCTAAGTGGTTCAATGATCAGAGAAGAGCAAAGTTTTATGATCCCTTCAAGGTATGTGAAAATGACACTAAATGACGTTTATAAAAATTTCTAAAAGTCAGAAGAGCCTTATTTTCTTTCTGAGGGCTTGTTCTCATCCTTTTGAATTGTGTTAGATGCCAACTCCTCCACTCTCTTTCTAGAAAAATACAAAGCGTGCATTTCACAGATCCCATAAATCTACTGAGAGCACCTGCAGATGGGCCATCACAGACTTTCTTAGAGTTTTCTTAGGGCTTACACGGAATTTATCTTCAGAGCTTACCACGAGCATTAACTGTCTTATTTTTGCATCCTTGTGAGGAGTGTCCCCATTTTACGAAGGAAGAGTGAGGGAGATTAAACCCATTTAGAACCAGGCATCAGTTCATCCTGCAACTTGGAAGATGAAGAGGAAGGAGTTAGGAGAGGGTTATACTCTTCCGAACCATTGCAAACGAACACAAAAGTTTGGTTCACGCTGTAGCGGAGGAAGCGCCATTCAGATTGCAGCTATTCCGGTCTGTTGACTAGAAACTGTAGTGGTGCTGTATGAGACATAGTGCTTCGGAAGCTTCCTACAAAAAAAACCCACAACCCTGAGTGCCTGGTCTGTTTTAAGCACATGAATAATTCCATTTGCTGAATTACTTTTGTGATAAAAGTTATCCAGCTGGCGAAAGGCTGAATTGAGACTTAATTCCAAAGGAAATGTGTTAACAATCAAAGGGTGAAACTCCCATTCGCTTTAATGGGAACAAGCTCAGGCTCATAATTGATGCTTTATGGATATTTGTAACATGTGAAAAGTTGCAGGGAACAACAACTCTAAAAGAAGGATATTAATCTCTGGTTTCAGAAATCTCATACTGACTGATTTTGCCGAAAAAAGTACCAGGAGAAGTGAGGTATTCTTGCAGAATAAAAATCTGTTTAAAGAAAGCCTTGATTAGAAAATGTAAAAAATCTAGAGAGAGGCATCCTTTGGGTTCCAGCACAAAGCAAGAGAGAGAACAACCTCCAAGGAGTTCCTGTACTTCTCACTAGGCAGTCACGCAGGAGATGATGTATGCTCAGAGTTTACCTCTTTCCTACCAAATGCCCCAGTGGCAAATCTTACCTAACGGGAAAAGTGCTCTGCAAGCAGATACCTATTACATGGGTTGTGTGTAATACATACACGCAGGAGTCAGAACATGGGTTCCCAATTTGATCCACTCAGAGAGCAGCACAGCCTGAAAATTTACAGCACGGCTGGCTTGACTCACACATACACAATATTAATCTGATGTTGCAACCATCATTACTCGATGTGGCATAAGAAATTATATTAAACAGGCATCAGGTGACAACGAGCTGTCAAAATCTGTAATGAGGAACCAGTAAGATCCATATCAGAATAATTTTCAAGATGTGTGTTCTTTTCCTTTAGAGTGAGATGACAAAGAATCCTCAATATCACAAAATATATATTGCTTTTGATCTTTTAATTAATTCAGACTTGCAAGAGAGAAGGATGGAGGCAGAAAAACAGAAAGCAGAAAGTTCTTTCCTGCTTTGTAGCTGCTGCAGGTGGCTTTAGAAATAGTCACAAACACAGGGTGACATGCTGAGGTATATGACAGCAACTCTGTCTCCTTTGTAGCAAGCGAAGTTGTCTTGAATGTGACAGAAATGGTCTTGCATGGATTCTGAGACAAGGTCTCATGGCAAACAGTGTGCTAAACCAGCCCATCCGGGGTAGTTAGATCAAGTGTGTTGACAAACGAAAGGGGACACAGAAGATAGGTCGATACAGACCAAAGATCCCTATTGGCCAGAATGACCCTGCTGGAACCTTCGCAGTTTGGCACAACCTACATCAGTTCATAGAGTCTCTGAATCGAGTCAAAGGCAAAAGCTGGATTAAAATAATGTCCCTTCTCATCATCCACCACACTTGGACCATGCTGTAGTCAGTTGTTACAAAAACAAGCCCCCCTCCAAATCCTATTCTTTTACCTGTTTAATGATTTTTAACAGGCAAACTCACGAATATATTCCCCAGCTGTGGAAATAAGAATATTACAAGGACTGTTACCATTGCATCATCTGAAGTCAATTTTATCTGGTGACTTCGATACCAGCAAGAAAATCAGTTTTCCCACTCTACGTGCCTACTCAGATAAAAGTAATTCTGTGGGTGCAAAGCTGCCAAGACTCCCAAAGAACATACTGAGGTTTATTGAGGAACTGCAAGATAACATGACATGTTAAAATACTTTTGTGACTAATTTCTCACTTCCAGAAAAAATAAATCACTGCAGTTTACATATGTCTTTTTTAAATTAGAAGAATGTTATTTCACAAATACTTGATGGCTTAACACTGTTTGCCGGAGTTCAGACATGAAAATGGGATTTGGACTGAAAAGAAGTCTTTATGATAATGAATAGACTGAGTCACAGGAAAAACACATTGATTGACTTAATAGTTAACTGCCAGTCATTTTCCTCATCCCTTTGTTGGGGGTGTTTTTAAATTTAAATAAATAGCGTCATTATCTCTACCAGTAAAACGTAAATTCCGTCTCGGTTTTGATAAAGACCATCAATACAAAAAAATAATTACCTTCATGTCCATGGCACTGATGGATTCTTAGAGGCTGTATTTTCACCATGATATGTTAAATTTTTTATCAGTTTCCTTAGTGAGGTCAGCACTATTTATAAGCACTGAAGATATTCTCGGAAAATACAAGCAAGCATGGCAGCATGGAACAGAAGCACTAGAAATTCAACGGCAGTTTATAGTTATAGTCTCAGCAACTCACCTGTTGCTAGTGGCTTTCTAATATTACCTTGCTTAACCTCTGAACCAAGAAGGTACCTAAGCATCTTGGCAAATTCAGTGAGGCTACCCAAAAGCTTCAAATGAGACACACGGCTGTGAGGACTGAGTTCAGGCATAGACAAATAGGATATTGTTAACAGCAGCAGGCTGCTGACAATGACGAAAACCCAACAACGCTAAAGCGGAACCTATGAGCCCCATCCTACTTGGTTTGGATAGTCTTCAAAGCCCCATCTGGATTTGGAGACCCTAGAGCTGTTTTCCACCTGAGTGAACTGCAGCATTGGCCCTTTCTTTGATTTTGATTTAACATTGATTTTGGTTCACGCTTACATCCGAGGCTGCTCCCAGTGGCAATTCAGAAGCTGACTCACAAGTTCTTCCATCATTCCTGCCATGGGGCCAGCAGCCCCTGGGACCGAGGGAAACAAGTAAGAGCAAGAACTGCTCCAGCTCTGCCAGCTTAATTGCTGGAAACATGCCAGAAGCGCCAGACTTCAATAGCGCGCCTTTGCTGATCTGACTTATTTTGACAGAAATAAGGTAGGGAGCGCACGGGTAAGCTGCCGGACCCGATCAGTGGCAACCTTCAGCAGCGCAGTAGTGACGAATGGCAGCAACCTCTTCCATCGACGCAGGGTAAGCTACAGTTCAACCCATTTTGCTCTGAAGTTGCCCAGTTCAAACCAATTTCTACAATTGATTCTTTTCTGATCCAACCTAATTTTAAGTCAAATGAGTCAAAAGGCTGGTGTCTCTGAGAAGGTACGAACCTTAATTCTGCTCTACTGAATTGGAATGTGTTATGTTGGTATAAAAACCTTAAAGCATGCGGATTTTGTAAAGTACTTTTTGAACTCTGTCAGCATAACTAAACCAAAAAGTCTTTCTCTGTAAATCTGGCCTGAGGAAACTAGGTGTCCAGCTTGTAATGAATACATTAGGCGCTCTTAAACTCTGACAGAAATCCCAGCCGCAGCTTCTAGATAGTGAAATCCTCACAATTAAAATATACAAACATGCTTCAGCGACCTGTCTAAAACCACTTTGCAGTCATTTTTACCTCTAGGTACATGAGTAATCCAATGACTGCAGTACAGCTTAAAGACTGGCAAGACTCAGTTTAAGAAGTTTAGCCAACTATATAAATATGAATGGAGCTCAAATAAATGCAGCAAATATCAACACCCTTTATTTTAGCAAGATGCAGAAGGAGTTTTGAATGGAAACACACTATAAAAAAATCAGTGCTGCAGCCAGCACCTTTAGCTGGTTTGAACTTAAAACTACACCAATGTACCCAGGACAGTTATGTCCTACTTCCACCTCCAAATACACCCTGCTATACTAATGCAGTTCTCTTGGGATTGATTATACTGTGCCAAATTCTCCAATGAAAGCCTGATCCAAAACTCATCGAAGTCTGCAGAAATATTTCAACTGATTTCAGTGGGCTTTGGCATAGGCCCCTGTTGACGTCCATTCAGCTTCGTTGAACTAAGCTTTCCCACGGAGCGGCAGCGGCCAATAAGGCCATAAAGACTTCAAAACCAAGCTTTAAGGCCGTTGGCCATCGAAGAACATGACAGCAAGTAAATGACAGCAGAACAAACTCATCATTATTTACCTTGATTTTTTAAAATGCATGTTTTCTGAGCTCCCTACTGTATTTTCCAGGTGACGAAAACTTTCAGTGTGCCTTTGATCCCTTATAGATTTTTCAGAGTCACAAACTACTTACTTATCACAGCCCACTGAAGTAAGGTTTGTATAATGATGATAAACATTCCACCCTAAAAAGATGCACAAAAATGAACATACTTTGGAGTTTTGGCTATCTTCTGGCAGCCAACATGAACTGCCTTTTCGCATGACTCTGAAAACACACAACACTCAGCAAGAAAAGGTCTCAGGTTCAACAATAATTACTTCTTCTGGTGATCTGAGCCTTCATTTGATAATATGATCTTAAAACAACAGTTTAGAAGGACTCCTCACAGCCCTCACTTCATTAACTTTTCAAGAACCAGATGCAAATCATATTTCAATGTCTTCAAAAATCTACACTACTTTGGTACTTCTGGACAACTCAGTCAGTGCCCAAAGGCACACCTACATAATGGCATACCTGACAAGTGTCTGCTCGCCCACAGGCTGCCTTAGTTCCCTAAATCCTATGCATTCCATTTTGCCAAAAAGGGATAATTCTCAATTGCCTACTCTTAAGTATTCAAATGACCCTCAGCATTCTGCAGATCTATCAAGGAATGAAATCCCTCTTGCCGCACAGTCCCACTGGTTAATGAAAATCCATCAGAAAATATGGGAATTCTTTAATTTAAATCATTTGTCCCCAAAGCCTTGAATGATTGTGCCTTGTGCAGTGCCTCGCTGCTCTCACTGGGCAGATGATGGAAATGAATTCGTTAAAATCCCGAGTCTCTTTATAACCCACGAGAAGAGATGGAGTAAACATCAGCAGAGATTGCTGCAGTGCAAGGAGCACTTACGCTATGCTGAGAACGAGCAGAATGAACACGAGAATCGCATTGACTACTAAGTGCCTGCAGTCCAGTGCTTCCTTTCACATAGTGAAGATTTTGTCCCATCCAGTTGCTTTGAATCACTCAAGAAAACTGATCTACTGCAATTAAATAAAGTCGGGACGACTTGAAAGCTACGACATCTACACGTTTCTCAGCGTAGATGAAAATAGCAACCTAGCCTGTAGCTTCTTCAAGGTTCTCTCTTTCCCCATTCAGAGATCCAGGCGTCCTCATTTTGCAGAATCCAGCAGACAAAGGTGCAGTTTACAAGTATGCCCTGGGCTGGAGAACTGTTTATAAACCAACCTATGTTCAATCTATTATGCATGCATTCCCCGCTGGGGTATTTGCAATATGACCTCTGCATACCTGCCAAGAGCTGGGAGATCAGCTTGAACCCAAAGCATCTCTCTCCCTCCCCTTTCCCTTTGCCTTATGCTGATCAATGAAGGCATCCGCAGCCGAAGCAGTTGCAGGATCACCTTTTCACACCTGCCCTATGCCGGGATTTGCGTTTGCAGCCCCAGAGCCCCTTTGCCCTCCCTTCTATCACGACAGAGCCCCGGGGCAGCCCCTGCGCAGCTCCCCAGCCCCTGGGCTCTGCCAGCGCTGCCTGCAGGGAGGGGAACCAGGCTCCCCTCGGGCCAGGTGCACCTCTTGCTTTTGAGGGGNCCGCCCGCCCGGGGAGATGGCGGCATAGGCGGAATTACGGGAGGTTGAAGGGAGGGGGGTGGGGGGAAATCCCAGGAGCTCGGCTCCCTCCTGCCGGCCGAGGTGCTGCTGCCAGGAGGGGGCTGCAGGACCCGCTCGGAGCTTGACCTCGATTTGGGTTTGGGACTGCACGCAGGAGTGGCAAAGCCAATGAGCTGAAAAAAACATTAAAAGCAGGAGGATTTGGGGGTAAGTAAGAGATTGCCCCAAAACTGACAGTGCTGCTTTTTTTTCTTTTTTCTTTTCTATGTTTTTTTTGGGGGGGTGGTGGGAGATGGTGCGGGTGTACCTCTGCAGCAGCCCGGCGGCTGGGGGCACGCAAGGAGCCGGGCACTGCAGCGCAGGGACTTGGCTAACTCCTGCCTGCAGCCCCTTGCTGCCCTTCCCACCAGCCAAACGCAAACAACTTTGCGTTTGTTTCCCTTTCCCTTCTTGTTTAAGCAAGTTCTCCAATTCTCCTCCAAGCCGGCTGCCGATGCCCGCAAGCCCCCGGCTTTGCAATTCACATTTGGGGGACACCTCTCGCCGCTGTGAGCCAGCCCCAGCCCCAGCCCCGGCAGCGGCAGCGGCCGGGGGCAGTGCCCGGCCGGGGCAGGGCAGCTCGGTACGCGGGGCAAGCACGACCCCTGCAGTCGGCCGAAGGAATCCGCCTGGGCTGGCCGGGGATTGCGGAGCCCCCGGCAGGNAATTGGACCCCATTTGAAACCAAGTGAGCAGCAGCTTCTGGAACGTGCCTGACAAGCCAGAGCCGAGGCGACCACACGGGAGGGATGGGGTTTTTTTCTCGCTTGCTGCCGCCCCCCTCCACCCCGCCCCGGCTGCCGGCGGCGCCGTGCCAGCCGCAGAGCCCCGTGCCGCTCCTCGGGGCCGCTCGGTGCGGTTCGGCTCGGTGCGGCTCGGCTCGGNTTTTTTTCTTTTTTCTTTTCTATGTTTTTTTTGGGGGGGTGGTGGGAGATGGTGCGGGTGTACCTCTGCAGCAGCCCGGCGGCTGGGGGCACGCAAGGAGCCGGGCACTGCAGCGCAGGGACTTGGCTAACTCCTGCCTGCAGCCCCTTGCTGCCCTTCCCACCAGCCAAACGCAAACAACTTTGCGTTTGTTTCCCTTTCCCTTCTTGTTTAAGCAAGTTCTCCAATTCTCCTCCAAGCCGGCTGCCGATGCCCGCAAGCCCCCGGCTTTGCAATTCACATTTGGGGGACACCTCTCGCCGCTGTGAGCCAGCCCCAGCGCCGGCAGCGGCCGGGGGCAGTGCCCGGCCGGGGCAGGGCAGCTCGGTACGCGGGGCAAGCACGACCCCTGCAGTCGGCCGAAGGAATCCGCCTGGGCTGGCCGGGGATTGCGGAGCCCCCGGCAGGGCTGGGGGAGCCTCGGCTCTTCCCTGCTCCGCGCCGCCGAGCTGCGCTGCGAGGGCGGGGGGGTGGCGGTGGGGATGCTGGATGCGTTGCAGCGGGGATTATTAATTCTCTTTCCGCTCCTTTTGTAGCAGCAGGAGAGGAATTCCTCCCCACCTCCTCCGTCCGCAGCCCGCCTCCCCCCGGCATGCCCGCACTGCCCCGCCGAGCCGGGCAGAGTTTGGGGTGAACTTGAACCTGGCCGCCCTGGAATAGAGACTCTCCGGAAAGGATCGGTTGGGGTTTGTTGTCTATGTCTTGTTGGGAAAGCTGCTGGATTTTTTGCTCGCTCGTGGAGGAAGAGCCCGGTGCTGGCAGCTGGCTTCGTGGTGGTTTTTGGAGGGCGAAGGAAGGGAAGGGATCTCGCTTGAGCCGCGCAGCCAGAGAGCTCGGACATGTGTTGTCAGTACATCTGGGGAATACAGTCTGCAAGTCCGAAAGGAAATTTGCTGGGATCGTTCAAACTGCGATATTGATCTTTGTCATTTTTTTTCGCCGAGGGATGCACTTGGCATGAGAATCGGAGGATGGAAATTGTTTGGGAGGTGCTTTTTCTTCTGCAAGCGAATTTCATCGTCTGCATTTCAGGTACGCAGTTAGCACAGAAAGGGCGATGGGGGGGGTGGTGGACGGGTGGGGTGGGAGAAATACCTTACAGGGTTCCCAGGCTTCCCCTTAATAAGAGGCAAGAGGTACTGTTAGACCCAAACCAAAACAGGAGTTGAAAAATACATGAAGGGTACGTTGTGAGAGTGTTGTGATAGAAATCAGCGAATATCAATTCCCCCCCTCCCCTAATGCCGATACCTGTGTGGTAATAATGATGCATTGGTTGCAATAAATAACCACGGTGTACTGACTAAGCCAGTGCTTATCATTCCTAATGTACCTGATGGTGATAATTAATGGCAACGCTGCAGTAATCCCGGAATTTCATAGCTCTCGAAGTTCTTAAACGCAGCTGATCTGCAGATTTTAAAAGGTTTGCCGTTCGTTGGTGGAGTGTCGTGTTCTGGTGTCACAGTTCAGGGTCTGCAAAGGGAGGAATAATGCTGAGGAACGTGCCTCTGCTTTTAAAAGCAGCTTTACTGTGACTGTGCTCTGAAAATGAATTTTGAAAAAACCAACAGCCCCATTCAAAGAACTCCTTGGTGACTGGTATTCCAGCTTTAGGCTTCTCATTTGAAGCTTGCAAAGATCTCTCTCCCCTCCGGTATGTACAAGTCGAGTAATTTCAGTTGTCACCAGAGCTTGTCCAATTAATGAATAGGCACGGCCGGGTGTCTAGCATAAAGGATTGGAACAATTTATTCTTGGGGAAAAC
Source organism: Todus mexicanus (assembly GCA_013389965.1). NCBI lineage: Eukaryota > Metazoa > Chordata > Aves > Coraciiformes > Todidae > Todus > Todus mexicanus. Next base: position 6,181 of record WEIS01030691.1, on the reverse strand, counting down.
ACTCCCTTCTACTGCAAAAGCCCTGGCTGCCTTGTTAATTTGTCATGTCAGTCATGCTGGAATAATTATGTTGCAGGAGGCAGGAGTGGGGAGGTGGCCAGTTTTCTAGTTTGGGACACTTCAGGGAGCCCCATGGGGATCCTGGCTGCCTGCGTCTCCTGCTGTTCCACTTCTCTGCAGGCTGCTTCTGCCCTCCAGTCATTGCATAAGTCTGGAAATTGGAACGCAAGCAACACAGGCAATGCTGCCGACAGGAGGTAGGGGGTCCTGGAAGACATCTCGGTGTCCAGCCTGGAGGTGCTTAGGGACAGGGAGCTCCAAGATCCCTTGGGACCATACAAAGGTTGGCCTGGGCCACGTCCCAGCCGCAGCCCCCAGCCAACAGCACCTGCAGCATCTCACCCTGGCTGTGCCTGCCCCCACTGCGCCTTCTGCAGCACCTCCTGCCTGAGCCACCCTGCCAGCCCTGGGACTGGTGACACACTAACATTCAGGGTGGCAGCATCTACGTTAATTTGTATTGCCTGCACCAGCCCCCAAACATCTTTATTCCTGAACAAAGAGCATTGCAATCGGCCCATGGGGTACGTCAGCCCTTCTTTAATCCCTACAGACTGGCACCATCTGCTACCAGGCACCCGGGTGACACTGCCCGCACCCCAGCCTGACTTTCCACTGGTACCCATTGGTACCATCCAAATAATTCACTCCCTCACTCTTCAGAACAGCAAAACCTGCTGCCTCTTGTCATTTGAATCTCACACTTATCTTTTTAGCTCAGCATGATACGCCACCTGTCCAGCTTGCTTCAAATTAGGCACTTCTTAAAGTACCACAGTGAGAATGGAAAAACGAAGCTCATCATTTTCTTGGCCATTCTGACAGTAATATCCTGAGACAGAAAGAAGCTGTCCCATTCTGTGCAGGTCCTTATGCCACGCATTTCTCTGCCAGTTTCCTCATCTCCCCCCACCCCTCCTTTCCTCCTTTCCTCAGCTTCAGACATGGGAACCCAGGCTTCTGAAGCCGACACTGAGCTCAGTCCTGCAGGGGCTCTCCTTGCTCTCCATCTCCCTCTAGCACTAAGAACAGACTGATAGCCGTCTCTGTTTGCTTTTCCTTTTTTGTTCTTTTTGCGGGGGGGAATAAAGTGGATAAGTGAATGGTGGGATGCTTTTGCTGCATGGTTAAAGCTGTGCTTTCAAATAATTTTGACCACAGAGAGGATGCGTGCATGCTTCAACCTGCCTTTTTTGGTTATTATTATTTCATCCTAGGAATTTTTATTTTTTTCAAGAATCCTTAGTATTTGTCATCTTGGTAGAAAGGATTAAGATCTGTAGATATCTGACTGGCACTAATGCTTCATATCTTTCCTCTGTCATCCTTTTTCTGCTACATTTTGTAGCATGTTATCTAGCTGGGATATCTGGATCACAGTATAAGTCTGAGGAGGTGTAATGACGCCTGCTAAGGTTTGCCTCAGCACTGGATTCCAGAAATTGTCTGGTTTTAGCACTTGAGCACTGGTCATTCATTCAACACGTTACTTCAAAAATCCACTAGTTGAGCGTGCTGCTGCAAATCACAGGAATGTAAATTAAGGAGTGTGCCACTACTATTTTTTTCCCTTTTTTTTTTCTTTCTTAATAAGTCAAGTTGTTTCAGCAGCGATGATACAAGACTTGTCTTCTGTGCATGGATCTTTCCTGAACATTCACAAAGAGTTATTTGGTGTCTGTTTTAAACCTGTGATGGCCCTGCTACTAATTCCAGGGGTTATTTGGATTAGGGCCTTTTAAGAGCTGCTGTTCAAAGGGAGGATGTCAGTCACTGAATTGAACAGACTGTTAAGTTAGTTTGTCATTATGAAACCTATTTAGTAAACCTAGGTTCAATGTTCTGTCACCTTGTCTTTTGCCCTGGATTTACGTGATGTTTAAATATAAATTATGCCAAATATAGCACTTACACTGTGTTACTTATTTAAAATAAATAATTAAGTTACACAATTGCTTTTTGGTGTCTCTCACATGGAGGAATTTTTGTGAGGCTTAGTATATGGAAAGTGATTTCATCTATTAAGAAGAGGCGTATGCATTTTCAAAATGTTTTTTACCTGGCAGTTTTTATCAGGCAGTTACCTGTGTGTATGATAGATTGCTTGGTTTGGAAGAAAAGATACTGAGGAATATTTGTGGGTTTTAATTACTGGCCCTTGTGCTTAGGGAAAAAAAAAAAATCTATGAACATCATAAACTGAATATTTGTGGTTTGTCGGTATAATGAATTAAAGCTTCTGCTTCTTGAAATTGCTTGTTTGAAAGGAGAATCTCATTTCTTTATGCAGATGCAAAAGAGAAATAAGAACAGATTGAAGGACCACGAAGACAATTTCTATCCTTTAGAAGGAAATTAAAGCCCTCGCTTTCTGTTGAAGTCATGATGCATATTTATTCCTTTGAGTTGTAGTCTCTGAGGAAGAATAGTCATGATTCATATTATGACTTTTGAGGGTTTGTTCCTTTTAATGATCCTACAGCATAGAGGGAACACAGGGTAGTGGAAGTGAAGATGTCCTGTAGATAGAATCCTGAAATAAGACCTCTCTGGTTGTTGTTCCTTTGAAGATGCAGATAATCATGGCAAAGGGATTGTACTGTTTATATAGAAAGAGGATAACAGTTGTTGGTATGATGTCCAAAATTTCCTTCCTGAGTAGTACCACCAAAGATTCACTAGCACCAGTGTTCTCAGGTGGGATGCTGCTGATCCCGTAATGGCTGCCACCTTTGCTTGCATAGTCATTTGTAGAAACCGGGAGCAATTTTTTGGTGATTCTAGATACTAACAAGCAATTTCAGGGAAAAAAAACCTAAACAAACAACAGGATGCTGTTTTCCAATCCTTGCAGGATACTTCATTTGAATAAGAAAATGCTACTATTCTGGACATTGATTAAGAAGGTTTCTATGTACATTTTCTGTTAATCCATCAAGAAAATGATTTATAAAACCCTCATGTTCAACATCCTTGTGACTTCATATGAATTGATATATTAGCTCTTATCGTGTTGGCTTGTGGGAACTAATATGGATTAAATTCATGCAATCCCTACAGCTCTGTTATTATTTTCATCCTTTGCCGTCGTCCTCAAATCACACAGGGACAGATCCCTCTTATGACGTAACTTCTTTGCCCTGTTTGGCACCACACAAGGGTCATACATCATGTATCATGAACAACTAAGATGGTGTAAAAAAAATCCTGTCTATCAAGGAATTCTAGTGCATATCGAGCATCTGATGTAGCATCTCCTGGCATTGAGGGCTAGGGGCGTAGTCGGAGCACCATTCATTTTCTGTCTTGCTGCTTCTGCAGTCTCTGAGCTCATGTTACTTGCCATAACACAGAGGTGTCCTATAGGAACTCTAAATTATGCCAGGGCTTGAATTATCTGTTCAATGATGGTCTGTAAAGTCTGATCACTCTTCTTCTCTTAACATTGTGCAAGCTGAGATAATTAAAGCTAGTCTTGTAGAAGAGAAGAATATCAAGGCTCTAATGTCCATTAGTAACTAACATTGAATGGTTCATTGTTGCATTTGGACAAAAAATGTTGAAACCAAGTCAATTATTCTCAAATAGTGTCACAGAAATAGCTTTTTCTGGCACTTTGAAGTAAGAAATGTAATATCCTTGGGGAAGGAATTATTCACAGCACAGATAAATAGATGTGAGAGAAAGTAATCACTAGGCATACAGGAAGGTATAACAGGCAGCTTGGTGCATCTGGTAACTGAGCTTTTGGCATCCAATCCATTATAGTATTCTTTCCTGCTTTGTCCCATCTCCACAGCTTCATGTGTGTGGGCAAACCTTCGTGCCTGCATAGAGTTTGTTGATGTTACTGCAAATCCACGTGGATTCAATCCTCCTGCTCACATTCAAACACAGGATGGAGGCCATATGTTGGATCCAAAGACTCTCAGTTCCTTACCACTTGGATGCTTTCTCACTTCAGAGATGTTGCCGCCTTTGCAAAAAGGTGTGAAGATGTTTCTGATTTAAAATTCGGTGGAAATAGCCTTGTAGCTTCCTATAAATGTCTGGTTTACTTCTCTTTTTGTGTATGTGTGTCCTGTATTTTTCATCATTCTATTTTTGTTGATAGTTTTACAGCTAGAGCGTGACCAGATAGGCTCTAAAGTGCCAAAACACACACATATTTTTAGCTTATGTAAAGGTAATAGAAGGGAACGTTTATGAATAGTTTTGCACATATCATGCTGAGCTATTTTCCATCCAATCAGCAGAAGGAAAGAAACTGCTAATTGCTGCTCTTCTTTTCCAAATCTCACTGATGAAGGTACCCAGTTTACAGAGTGACCTCTGTTACGTTGTTGTGTTGCCTCACTGTTAATGCAAGTGAAATAGATACCAAACCTCAAAGACCAAATTATTAAAACCAGGAGTGAATCCCAAATTTAAATAAGCACTCTCAATTTAAGGGCATTCTTTAAGTCTTGAAGATACAGCTAATGTTATAGAGAACTTTTGCTCTTGATACTCTTGGAAAGGTTTCAGCTTTTAAATCTAAACCAGCTAGATTTTAAATTAGGCAAGGGTTGAAATGGTTTTCTGTTTGCATTATGAGTATTCCTTGTATACCAATGAACTAGGGATTTCTGCTTACCCTAAAAGGCTGATTTGCTTATTTGTTGCTACTGGTCAAAGCATTAACTTTCTTTCCTGGTTGAAAAGTTGTAATTTAGCTGAGGAGGGAGCTGCTGTTTTCATCATTACTGATTGTTTATGGGTAAACTTAACATGGCAAAGACTGAAGTGGATGATTGGCCCATCTGGGCTGTAAATAGAAGAATATATAGAACTGTTTTATCATTATCTCATTACCAGCTTGAGCAGCAGACAAAACTAGATGACAGTTATGGACAACACTGATGTACTGTGGTGTTATTGTGCTCCTACTTAATTTTCTGTTATTCATTTTGAAAAATGGAAGGTGATCAGTTCCCAGATACATAGCGTACTGACGAAATGCTTTCATTACTTGATATATTTTCCCATACGAAAACATTTCTGGTTTAAATTCGTGGATCTGTAACCTTTGTATTTCTGTAGTAAAGCTAGTATTAAAGTAAATGCCCCATAGTTTTCTATTTTGTATATTATTGCCAGGAAAGTATCACAACAGCTGTAATTCACAAGCAACTAATTAGAATGTACCTTTTTAACAAGAGACTAAGTTAAGTATAGAGAGAAGATAACATCTATAATGTTATCTGTTCATTTTGACACTTCTTCCCTTTATCATTAGTGCTTAACTTGATCAAGCTCAGAGCGCTGTATATTTGTTATTTGGCTTTTAAGTATGGATCAGGTAGAGCTGTGCACCAACGGGCACAAAGTGGCTTCTAAGCACATGCTTAGGAGGAGCACGTGGAGGAGGAAGCTAAGCAACGTTATCCGTTCCCCTCCAAATGTGTTGACATCTCCAGCTTTTGGAAGTAGTGTTTGAGTAGATGGATTTAGAGGGAAACATGGTTTTTTGAAAAATCATCTTCTTGTCAGTTTTGTGGGTTGTTTCTAATTCAGTTCTTTCCTACCATTAACTACTGCGGTGCCCTGTTCTGCTTCAAGGAGAATGATCAGAATGGAGCTTTTCTGCTCTGCATAGGTAGAAAGACCAGCACAGCAGGACTCCTACAGAATTTGCCTTACTAATGTCAAAAGAAAAAGCTAATGAGTAATAGAGAGAGGTTTTTTGGTATGTGTGACTATGGAAGACTGCTCTGTTTGAAGGGATGTTGGGATGCCCATGTCCCCCAGCAACCCCTGCCTGATAGCTGCACTACAGTAGGATAGCGGTGAAGGAGCAGGTCAGGAATTATTGCTACTGCCACAGCAAATTTCTTTTCTGCCTTGCAACATTAGGATTACTCTTACACCTTGTTTCTGGTGAGGACATGACACTGAATCACCTCACTGAGACACTGAATCCCCTCAACTGAAATGAGGGAGCACAAGGCCTCTGTGGCTCCAGGGCCAGGAGGGGTGGCAGTGACAGGCCCTGGGATGAGTCCGCAGGCTCTTCAGCCTCATCCCCCAGCCCTTGGGTCCAGCTGCCTCATCTTTGTCAGCTCTGATCCTGCACAGCCCC
>WEIS01030642.1:1626-18427 GCA_013389965.1 Todus mexicanus | reverse complement strand
TCTTTTGATTCTCGAAGCCTGAGTCACCAAAGCATCTCACAGAAACTATTCAAAAAGGTAACCCTCAGCTTTTTCTGAACCAAGGCATCTTTCAGAGCTGCTACTTGTAATGCAGCAGCTCTAGCACAGAGACAAAAGAAGGCAACCTCCTGCATCCTTTCTTGACTCTAGGACACAGCATGTTAGCTACCTGAACTGGAGAAGATTGAGTGGAGCTGTTGTTAATAACCTATAAGGGCCCATTAGCCTCTCAATCTATGTAGATTCTTTCTTCAATCACACTTTTATAAAAAAAAAATAAAAATACAAATAACAGTAACAGGACGGTATTCTTAGCTGATTTCCTTTCTTGTGTGTTTTTTGTTTGGTATNAGACTTTTCAGACAAGTGTTGCATGTGAACCTATGTGACTCAAGATGTTTGTTTTTTTTAGTTTGGGTTTTTTGTTTGTTTGTGGGTTGTGTGGGGTTTTTGTGTTGTTGTTGTTTTTGTTGCTGGTGGGTTTTTTCCTAGGAATGGCTTCCCTCTGGAAAAACCCCCAAACCTAATATACATAATTCTAGATGAAGCAGCTTGGGGAGCACAGATATAACTGAGATGCAGATCTGTTTAAAGTACTGCCATAAAAATGATGACAGTTAAATGCGACAGCCTCCACAATTTTTGGAGAGGTGTCTTATGCAGAGAAAGATTTACAAATCCATGTGGTAGCAAGCACTCTTTGTATTTTTTATTATTATTATTTTTTATAACTGATTCATGTAGTACTTACATACCTGTGATATCTATATTATAAAAATGGTTCTGTGGATATGCTTGGCACTTACAGATTTTAATGGAGAAAAGATGATTAATTGCGCAGCAGAACTCTGACAATTTGCTGAACCTGTGTATCACTGACATAAATCTTTCTCCCAAGTGCCTTGACTATCATTAACTTGAAAAATCAGCCAAGCAAAAACCTTTATGAGTGGGTTCATGGAAATAGAGACACATATTTTGTAACTACGGTATGCAGCAGACATGTGGGAACAGGAGAATACCTGCAGCAGGATAATGTCTTGCATATATTTCAGTAATGCTCCATTTCTTAGGGCTGGTATTTGTATCTGAACCCTTGTACTATGCTCAGTATGTCTTGATTTCCTGGGCTATGGTGGCTTGCTATGTGGAATTTTTTTCTCTCATTTGCAAGTACTCTCAAATAAAGAAGATGAATTCATTTCCTTCTGTGGCCTCAAAGAGGCCTGGACTCTCTCTGCTGCTCCTCAGGAATTCCACATCCACAAGCTGCATTCACTTAACTACACTTCCACCTGAATAGCAAATGCTAATTGCATTTGTTTCCAGTCTTTTCCTCACTTGAGATCCTCTATTACTCAAGAGGTTGAGAACCTTCAGCCGGAGACCTGAAATATACATTGAAGAGTCCTGAAGGAATGGTTCTTGTTTTTTGTTTTAAACCTGTGTAAGTGCTGAAACAGAATTCATTCTCTAAAAAAATGGCCAATTCAATAATGTGTGGCTTAGTATTGAAAACCTGATTTCGAATTTAGGCAGAATTGTCTGGGCCAAACCTGACTGAAATGAAAAGGACGTTTGACATTGATAATCTTTGCTTGAAAAATGACTAATTCAAATGAGCTAAATTATATGCATAATTCAGGTGAAAAAAATTCTAGCTGTAATGGCAGGATGTGCACCATTCAGAGGGACTCATAATATGGTTTATTCATTGCATTTCTCCATTTTTTATGTTCATGTACAACAACATTGGTATTCACTAACATCATCTAAATCTTGATTTGTTCCTGATTTCATGTCTCCTGAACCTCCTTACTTGAAAACAGAAAATAATTTTTGTAAAAAATGAAATGGTTTGCTGAAATGTAGAACAAAAATTATAGTATGCTTGAGATGTTTCAAGTATTTCAAGATAATACTATATTTTTTGGAAAGACCTTAAATGAACTTTCATCCAATCTGCTTGAGTTGAAAACTCAAAAGTAGGAGCCAAGTCTTCTTTTGGCATTGATCCATTACTTGCTTACTTTTGATACAGCTCCGTTAATGCACTTCTGTAGCATATTTTTCCTTCAATAAGATCAGTTTCTTGAGAGAAGATTACCCAGTATACAGCTGCCTGTGGAAGGCAAACATTTGCACAAACATCAGTGTGAGTCCACTAAAATATCTGCATATGCAGATAGAAAACCTAAAATCTAACACGTTTTCACTTTTCCTTATAATCCCCCTGGATTCAAGACCACTTGCTTCCAGGGTGAGATGAGACTGTCATTTGCAACAACCAGCATGTGTAGCTAGTACAGAATGTCAATATCCTGTTGCCAAGGCTTAAGAATGTTGTTTTCAGACATCATCCTTCCATCATGTACACAGCCCATTAAAATGTGAGTGACTTTTAAGTCTCAGTGTTATAAAGTTTACTCCTCATATACACTGAACAGTTGAGGTTTACTTGATTTTGTATTTACTGGTTTATCATGAGCTGAAACCTAGTAGCAGGATTTGGTATAATTTTTGTGATACAGGATATTGAGTAGTTAGGGGTAACTGATGGAAAAATAGCATCACTTCAATGAATTTCCCTTCATAATAAGTGAGACATTAATTGCATGCTTCTGCTTTTTATCTAGTTATCTATCTATCTATCTATCTATCTATCTATGTATTTTTAGTCAGACTTATTTCCTGCAACTATGAACTAGATTTAGATGTAAAAAATCAAATATAATGGAAAAGCATTATGAACATGATTACACTTCCATTATTTCTTCTGAAATAATCTGTAAAACAGTTTATCGTCAGAGGCAGTCATGCATCATGACTATCTTAGTGTAAATGTTATTTGACTTTTTAATCAAGATTCATGTAGCAATTTTATATTCTTTTTTATCTGACTACTAACTGCAGACAAACATTTTCTTCAGTATTCAGACAGTTCCACTGGAGAGTCCTGCTTTATAATCAGTAATAGTCTGATTTTATAGTGAGAAGGGCCCTTTGTATGGATGTGCAGGCGTGCAAGGACAGAAAACCTCCCATGGGAGCCAGCCTCCCAAGTTTCTTTTTCCTACCCAGCACCTATCATTTCCTAATGCACAGTATGGGCTTTACTTACACCTGAATTTCACCTGGTCTGAGCTCCAGTATCCCACTGCATGTTACAACGTGCTTGTATGTTGTAGTCACAATCTCACTATTTACTCTGTGGGATAAAATAACTGAGACCTGTCAGACAAGAACTGCTGTAGAAAGGCCATTACTAAAGGCTGGGTACTATCTCAGGTGCATCTTAAAGGTCATAGCTGAGACATTTTAGAGCCTGAGAGATGCTGTTTTTTTCTTCCCACTCATTTTCTTACACTTCAAACTAGGTCCTCCTTCCAGTGTACAGTAGAGGACTCCTAGGTGACTTCATGGTTCTTGTGCACAGAGCCTGGTGACTAACATAAGGGTGGCATGGGACATCAGTATCACCTTTTGATTTGGTTCCCTCTCCAGTGAGACACTCTTTTCACCCCATCTGCCATGTGTCTTCAGCTTCTGTGCCCATAAATCGCCTTTCAGCTTTTGGGCACCTTCTCTGCATAAGTACTAGACAGTAAAAGGACATTTTGGGTTCAAATCATCAGACCAGAGGTAGACATCAGCATCTGGTGAGACGAACTGTTGCCTAGGGATGCCCACACAATTCACTGCATTTCATTGCATAGAAGGGGAGCCTGCATTGTCTATCTCAGGTACAGATGTTGACAGCGCAGATATCAATGCAGTCATTAACAGACTTGTTAAATCACAAACCTAGATTTACTGAGGAAATCCAGTAAGCTGAGGGTCCTTGCTTTCCTCTAACACCCTTAGTATCAGCACTGATGTGTCACATACTCCTTTATCTGTGTCTTAACCAGTCACATCTGGGCTGTCCTTGTAACAGGTAATAAAAGAAATAAATCCTTATTCCCCATCTGTGCTTCTACCAGAGGCATGTGCTGTTCAGGAAAGCAAATTCAAAGTGTATTCAAGCCTGCCTACTTTGATGGAGACAAGAAACATTTGTTTTATCCTTAACTACTCATCTCCCTGCTCTGCCTGAGTCTTCTGCTTTTGTTGCTGCTGAGATGGAACACGGCGTGCAGCGCAGTAGTTGCTGCTGTATGGGGCGGCTGCCAGCAGCATCACCAGCACTACTTGCCTCCTTCCCTCTTCCCAACATGATTAGTGGAAAAAAGTCTTGCTTTTTAAGGATTTTCTCTGGCTCTTCATCCCTGTGACAGTAAAAAACCTCAAGCTTTCCCTCCAGTATGCAGGCATACTGGAGCTGTTTGTCTCTCCGTGAAAAATAGATATAAGAAGGGAAAATGAATTTATTTCCCTGAGGATAGCCAGAGTACAGTACAGCTGCTCATTCCCAAGGGCAGTATACCATGTACAGATATGTGTAGAGACATGAACCTAAAAAATACTAAAGCATACACTTCTGGCATAGCAGTAGTTCCATCACTGTATACCTGGCCACAAACAGTCAGGTCTCTAAAACTGGCTGTCTCTAACGACTGGGTCGTGCACTGGGTGTCTAAGAAAGGAAAGAACTCAGAGATGCTATTTGAATTTAATTTTTATTGGTTTAGGAATTCTAAAAGTCATAGGAAATTTTTTTGTCACAGCATTTGTCTTTGCAACTTTGTGTCGGAAATGTAACCTAAAATGCCTGTGTAGTCGTTTGATTCCAGGAACTGAGACTGTGAGAGGAACATCTACTGTCAAGAAGCTTTTTTATCTATACATGCATATAAATATGTGTGTGTGTACGTATACAAAACATGAGATGATGGTCAAGATGCCATGATTCATGTGGGGCTGATTGAATATGGGATTGTTTTCAGAAATTTCATTACTTAAGTTATCCTGTTCAGAGAGGTCCTTCGAATAGCATGTGAATGATTATTATTGATAAAATCTCACCATCACACTATTGGACTTATCAAAAAGTAGATTCAGCAACTTGTCAGTGCTGGTTTATTAGCAGCTAGAATAGAGGAGTCAGCACTCATCTCTGTGTTTCTAACTCTTAACAAAAAAGAGAAAAAAATTACAGAGAAGATAGAGTGATGAAAATGTCCACATGAGACATATTAATAGATATCTGTAGCATCTGTTCTTTGATTTTTACAGGTTAAGGAACATAAGCCATGTAAGAAGGTCTACTAAAAGCTATTGACTTTCAAAAGCACCTAGGACTTAAGAGTCACTTCGTACAGATTTGGAGCAGCTGAGTTCAGGTGACAAATTCCAGGCTGTAGGAAGCTGGAATTCCTGAAGAGAAGCAGCTAAACATTTAGAGAAATAAGGCTTTCATTATGATGAGAAAAGCAGATCAAGAGGGAAATGTTCGGGGTTTTCTTTCCATAATAAAAATGTTCTCTTTGGAATCACGTGTTAGACAGTCACCAAAATAATATTATTTGGAATGTATATACACACACAAATACATATATATATACATAAACACACAAAGTGCTTATTTGACTCGAATGAGTTGGCATCTTGAGGAGTGAATAATATACAAATCATTTACCCTGTTGAAGTTCTTTAAGACTTCAGGAAAGCAAATGCCTGAACAAAATAGATGAATTAGAAAACAGAAAGCGATCCTGTTCTTTCCATCTAAGCTACGCTCTATTGATGGAAAAGTCTGTGGTAATGAAGTAAAGCAGTTTGTTTCAATACAGTTGATGTGCAACACAAGTGCACTTTTAACACAGATAACTAGAAATAGATACTGCTGTTGGTATCTGCATGTATTTCAGTAAACAGGTGGAAAAAGAAAACTGAAAGATGCTGGATGATTAAACTCATAATTCTCTTTATCCACCCGACAGGCACACCTAAACCTCACACAGTACAAATCACCAAGTGACTTAGCATGCAGTCACCAGCACTATATGGGACAGAAAACAACTTTAATTTTGAATTTTCTCTCTGTCTTTATACATCTCAGTGCAAATACCCTCAACACGCACATGCATTTACCAGTTGGAGGTCATGCATGACACTGGCGTGGCCTGAGGCATTGAGTGCCAATTTAAACTTTCTCAGTTCTCTGTAAAAAGTTCAAACACTTGCAATGCATGCTACTGTACACCAGGTACAAAGGGCCTAATGTCCCCGGTAAATTATTAAACCTCATCTTTCATAAACAAATATGTTCCGTATTTGTAGTAAACAGATCTATAAAACGCAGAAGTAGTAGGGTCAAAAGGCTTATGAACCCTTCGAACTTTGTCATCTTGGGTGTGGTATTTCCTCTCTCTGCCCAATGTCTTCATGTGCAAAATGAAGGTAATAACACATAACACAATTAGTTAATGCTTCCACAATGTTTTGAGCAAGGTAATCTCTGCGTAGGTGCTTATCTACTACTGATATGTTGCAATTAAATAGCCCTTACTATGCAAAAGGTTTTTCTGTTTACTACAAATTTGGTATCTGGAGAATAAAAAACAGCCCTCTGAACAGATCAGCCTGCACTTGCAAGGAGCAGTCTGTGAAGCAGAGAAAGATACTTGAATTATTTGAATCACCTAAATCTGATAGTGAACTTAAAATAATTGCTTGAAACTTGGCCAGTCACTTTTATTTTATTTTTTTTATATATTTCTATTTCTTTCTTACTCAAATAAAAGCAATTTCCCTTACTCTCAGCTCCCTTCCATGCTCTCATGGACAGCTCATCTCCATATTCCCCTGATCCTTCTGCTTTTCTCTTTTGCATGTTTTATCCTCCCTTTTTCATCTTCCTTCTTTTCTCTCTCCAGGCTGGTGCTTTCAAAGGTTCCCAGTAACCTATTCATAGCCATATCTAGGTGTCTTCCTAGAGCAGTTCTCATTAATTTGGGTACAGGTGCAAATATGTGAAGTCTGGGATTTTTCACATTCAGATTCTCAGTTTGTTTCTCTCCTGAGAAGCATTTCTCAGATGGAGTCATGAAGTAGTTTCTGCTGAACTAAAACTTCTCAAAAGTAATTTCTTTAACCTGTTTGGTTTTCCATTTGCAAAGGCCTTGCAAAGCTCGGCCAAATAAACCACTCATTAAGAGATTACTGGAAGAGAGAGGAAACGTAGAAAACAATAAAAGCTGAGATAATTAGAACTGTTTCCTTGAAATAGTATAAAATACGACAGAGTTCATCACCTTGCTTTTTCTTAACAATGTTTCAAAAAAAAGCAAGTTTAGTGCCAATGAAAACTGCTGCTTTGGAAATATGGTATGTCATTCAGTGGCCAACAAACTCAGCTAGCTATAAATCAGTTACCCAGCTGTCAAAGGATACATTGACCTCTCCTTAGCAATCATTCCTTCCAAACCTGTTTGTTGATTCGGGCATAGGGTGTTTGCCTGGGAAGTAGTGAATACATATCCCTTGCCAGGATAATATCTGGAAAGAGAGAGGTTTCAGTTTCATAATTAAATGAGAAAGCTGAAAAGACTGTACTGAAAGATAAATTACTTCACTTTTTGTGAAGGAGAGGTTTCTAGAATGAATTATTCAATACTAACAATGTAGACTTTGAAAACAGGATGATTTCCACAAATGTCATGCCTATCTAAATCTATCTCTGCACACACAGAGAGAAATACACACATAGTGATGCAAATGGACAATCACGCATGCACACACATATGTGTGTGTTTTTGTAAAAATATCTCAGATATGACATATTTTGGCCCTCTAAAAAGTGAAGTGGTCATTCTTAAGTCTACAACAAAAGGTAAAAACTCTAAAACACTCAGTGAAATTCTGTATAATCTTAACATGACTTCTAACCTTTGCTTGGTGTTTTCGTACGCCTCCTAAGTATTACAATCTGTCAAGATTAGTGTGCAGGTAAATAGTATATTTAAAATAATCTGCTTTGGCATTAAATATATAAGCAAATTTGCACAAAGTAGTTGTAAGGACTAAACAACCTCCTTGGTTCTAAAATGGAATGACTTGTGTATGCAGAGTCGTAGTGGAGAGAAAGATATTATCAGTTTTAATTAAAAATCGGTCAAGATGGCCAAGTTTTTCTTTTGGCTGACCTCACTTGCCTTTTCCCTGACAAAATCAAAGCCACCTCAGTTTTTCCTAGGATGCAGCACGATCTGCTTTGCATTTCCCAACTCCCTCTTATGTGTCCATAACAATTTCAGACACAATTAACAGTCTCTTTCCTCTTCTTTCTCCAGGTAATCTGACCGTATCTGTAGGAATACAAGTGGAAAGACATGATAACAAGCAGGCAGACAAATAAACAGAAGTACTGCCCAGATCCTGGGGTGGGCAGAGCATGCCTGAGTACTGTTAGGTTCTTGCAGAATGAGCAGCAAAAGTGGGAGAGGTCTGTGAGGTCTCAGAGCAAAGAAGATGGATATTTCCTCAGTGGGCAGAATGTGAGAGGAGCAACTAGGCACTGGTGAGGTCAGTTAAGTGGCTGAAAGGAAGTGGATGATGTTGATAAAGAGTTTCTTGGGGAAGGGAAAAAGGAGGTAGCTGAGAGAGATTTCTACGGTAGAGCAAATAATAGGAGGATATAGGAGACCTGAGGAAACAAATTAAGGCTGATAGTGGTGGGTGGGAACCAAGATGATGACTGCTGCAGGGGCAGAATGAAAAAATTGTAAGCTTACATTAGATCCTCAGTAAATTTTAACAACATCTTACCATAAAATCAGAGCAAGGCATAAAATCGAGTTGTACTGTGTTCTATGCTCTGGACCCGAACATCCTCTGCTGTGATGCTAGGCATTGCTTTTGAATTGGGACCTTCTATCGGACTCACAGCCTGCACTACTGCTATTTTAACTGCTCTACTTGTTTTTCACTGGGTAATTGAGAAAGGGCTTAAGAATCAGTTTGTCTAGGCCATTACCAATTTGTCTGGCTTATGCCAGATACTTCTGAATTCAGATTCTGACTTACCTTTAGGACCTGGGCAAATGACTTACCCTTTTGTGTCCTGGCTTCTACATCTTTTGAAATAGGGTTAACTATACTTGCCTACCTCATGGGAACGTTGCAAGGATTAGCTCGTACCGAGCTCTGAGAATGCTAAGTATGGTAGTTATATTCTTTTCATGGAATAAAAGCAAAGCAGAAACAAAGCAGTTTCCTTGCTACAATCCCACACTTGAAACCACCACCCATCAACAAAGAGTGACTCACATGCATCATGAGCCAAGGATACGATGTTTACTCCTGCAGGTTTGTTTGCACAGAAAGAACAATCTATGCTTCTCAGTACACCTGGCTAACCACCTTCCCAGTGCAGATGAGCAAGAAATGGCAGAGTCCAGAGGTGTGGCCCATGGCTGATAGGTAACCTCTATTGCATCAAAACCTTTCACTAGGGAGCAGAGCTGAGCGGGGAACTGAAACGTGGCAA
Organism: Todus mexicanus; assembly: GCA_013389965.1. Lineage (NCBI taxonomy): Eukaryota > Metazoa > Chordata > Aves > Coraciiformes > Todidae > Todus > Todus mexicanus. The sequence goes on along the minus strand of WEIS01030642.1, from coordinate 8,976 downwards.
ATCATAGTGGACAACTGAGGCAATGCCATTTGGAAACCAACTTCAAGTGAGCTGTGTTGAGGTTCAAGAGTCACAAAAGCATATGATTTTTTAAGTGTTGAAAGAAAAATAATTATAGTTGCAAGATGATGCCCCTCAACTATTATAAACATACGTATTGGTGGACTAGAGTAGACATCAGAGGTCCTATATTACTGCTAATAAACTAGAAGGGAAATTCGCAAGCATCCTATGGTGCAGTCCTGGCAACCATGGTCTCAGCAAGCCCCATGACTGGTGGGCCAGCAGTGTCAGCGACCATCATGAGCAGTGGCAGTGAAGCAGGCGCTGTTGTTGGGAGTGACTGCTGGCGAATGTGCTGCTATTGGGGATAGTGGCTGGTAATCACTGTAGCAATGTCTTTGTACAGGCTGTGTGCACACCTAGGCTTCCACTAAGTCTCTGATCACGATCCCTCTTTTACAGACACACAACCAGATTTTTGGTCTTGGGTAGTCTGCCTCCTCTGTGCCTGCCCATCTCTATAACTAAGACCTCAACCTCCCACTAATGAACTCGATCCTGCTCGTATGAACTAGCACCTCACCACCATTTATTCAGCTACCTAATAAGCTCCCTCATCCCTTTTGTATTCCATTCCTTTCCCTCTTTTGCCCCATTTCTGAATACTGAGGTGGTACCAAAGCCTGGTGTGGCCTTAGCTTTAGCATAAACTGAGGACACAAACACAGAGGCTAAGATCTCTATTACATTCAGTAAGAAGACATTGCTATTGCATCTTCTCCAAACCCATACCATCCAGACAGAGACATACTTAAGCCTGGCACAAGAGAGATCCTGTGCACATATCTGGCACCAAAAATTTCAAGACATTCCCAGGTCCCCAAGCCGCTCCACACACATACAGAAATAACAGCTGACACTGCTTACTTCATACAGCTAAGTATATTTGAGCTAGAGGTTTATTTACTCTAATGCCCTTGGTCAAAATGTTCCTACTACATCCGTATGGCTTAAAGGAGTCAGCAAAATGTTGTGGCCATATGTTCTGGCCTCCTGCTTAACACGGGTCTCAGACATAGGCTAGTTTTCTTTTTTGTTGCTGTTGTTGCTTTTTGTTGATCCTTCAAAGAATTGGTGTCTGCATGAGATCTGCTTGTTTTAGTATCTACATTCAAGCTGCTCAGGACTCCTCATATGCCCTTAAAGAGTGAAATGGTCTTGCGAGTCTGTTAAAGGTATAACTCTCCACAAGAATGGCACCTCTCCTGTCTGTGTTATAACCCAGATGTACCAATACCACGCACACAAAAAAATTTTCTAGCCAGCATACTGCTACTCACTATATTAAAAGTCATATTCTTCCTTTGGTATCTTATAAACATTGTGTCATAACGTGACACACATATTTATGAATGTGTCACGATTTGGTCAGGGCACCCCCAAATCTGCAACAGAACGCTCTCTCCCCCTCCCCACCCAAAAAGGGAAGAAAGGAAATAAAGGAGAGAGACTTATCAATTAGGAAAGGAAACTAGAACAGCTTTACTAAAAAAAAGAAAAAATAATAATAACAATAATAATAAGTAAATATATACAAATATGTACAAAACCAGTATCGAATTCCCCCTGATGGTAAATATGTCACCATCACCACTGATGCTGTGGAAGGGCCCAGCAGCAGATGGGAACTGGGAGCTGGATTCAGGGATGCGGCCCAGAACCTGGGGCTCAGCCACGGCCTGAGCCGGGGGCTGAGACCGGGGCCGGAGGCCTCAGGGCAAAGCTGAAGCTGCCAAGGTCAAACTGAGCGAGGGAGAGTCCTGAAGCTGAGAGAGCAGCTTGATCTGAGAGGGATGGAAAAAGGGCAAAAAGGAGAAAAACGACGAAAGGGCCAAGAGAGAGAGACCCTCATGATCCCTCAGCTTTATACCTAATATGACGTATATGGGATGGAATACCTTGTCGGTACCCTGAAGGTGCCACAGACAAAAACACTTTACAAAGATTCCTGCTCTTTATTTTAACTCATTTATGAATGATAACAACTTGATCATTGCTGTGATAGTAAAGGCCGTCATTATAGTTAACCTCATCAACATATGGTAACAACAATGTTTTTCTTTGGTTGTTCTTAATTTATAGCAAAAGAAAGATTTTGTCTCCAGATGGAGAATTATCCCATTATATATGTGTATTCCCACTTTTCTCATTTAAAACCACATTTTCTACAGTATTTTTTGCAGTTTTCCAGCAAAATATAGGTAAGTTACAAAGCCTAGTCACTTTTGGACTGGTCTTTATTAGATCTAAACCAGCCTTGCCCCAAAAAACAAGGCTGTGTTTGCTAGCTGGAGCCTTTATGTAGAGATTGCACATCTGAATGTTTCCTTCCATCTTACTGTGTGCACATTTGCAGTACCTGCAGGTGTAAATAGAAAACTCAGCATGCAGATGTTTGAACTTCATACCTGTGTTTTAGTCCAAGCCTCGTCTCCTTTTAAATTAAAATCTAGTAAGAATGCCATATTTAAATTGTCAAAAGGTGATTTATTTCGTAACTACAAGAACATTCTCAAGTCTTCTTCTATTTATACTATTTCATTTAACTTCTATTTATATTGTGAGCTTGTTGTTGTTGTTTGTTTTGTAGTTGAACTACAGTGGCATTATCAATCTATAATGATTTTACATTATTGAGAAGTAATAACATCCAAAATATAGCCCCCACAGTTTACAGTACAGTTTCTTAATCACCAAATGGACAAAAAAGCCCTTTTAATGCAGACCAGAAAATGCAGTGCATTGTAAGAGAAGACCACATTATTTTACTGTACAAAGTTCATACAAGTGCTGGAGTAGATTTTTTTGCAACCTTAAATTTTACAGGATTTCTATTCGCATGTTCTGTTCACATGCAAACATAGAAGTATACTCTCAAGGTCTGTGATGACCTCATTGTATCATTATACTAGTTAATACTATGGATGGAGTGTGAATTTTAGCATCAGCCTTTTCTTACACAAGCTAGATATTTATAAATATGATTTTACTTTCAAATTAATGAAAAGAATGGTTAATTATAGCTATTAAGGATTTGGGCCCTGCAACATGTAATACATTTAGTCCTGAGAGAAAAAAGTAGCCCCAGGGAAACTGGCAAGTCTTGGACTTCTAGGAAAAGACATTATTCTTCTGAGCACTCTTTCCTTGCTCGCTTCTGAGAATGAGAAGTAGAATGGGAGAACATTTACATGCTGCTTAATGGACTATGTAGTGCCACTAGATTAATACTCGCTGTTCTAAAAAAGGGGTAAGCTAGTGCACTGAAAATGGATTATCTTTCACCCTTGCTACTTAAAAAGAGGACAGTGCTTTCTAATTCAAGCTTGCACTATGAAACACACAAAGTTATAAATGAATAGTGAAAAGAAAGTCAAAGCAGAGCACTGCTTTGTAGACTGTGTTGAAGGAAAGGAAGAAGAAAGACACTCCAGGCAGTCAGCACAATAGAAACTGTAAAGACAATGGCAAAAGCGGAAATAATAATAGCGCTTACCTAGCCTAGGGAAATATGAATGCAAGAGGAAAGAGGGAAATAATAGTAGGATATTTACTATACATATAAGAAAAAAAAGAGATTTTTGCTTTTGTCCCTCAGCTGCACAACTTAAGGACATTTGGTCATGATTAGCTGCTGCTCAGTGTCAGCACATGCCTATAGGTTTCATAAGACCTGATTTCAGCTTAACCTCTTTTTCCATTGAGGTTGTTCACTGCAGTTCACAAAAGCAACTTGTCCTGAATTTAAACCTGCAGAACTCCTGTCCTGAGGTGAGGACATTCATTGGAAATCATGAGCCCTTTGTTTTTCACGCCAATCTCACATTTCTTTTCAGCAATATTTGAATCATTTTCTCCCTTGTCACCGCAACTGATGAGAAATACCCCATGGAGAAAGGGTAATTTACATTAATCCATTTGCAAGAAGGAAACTTGAGATTATCAGGTGAGGTAAAAAAAAAGCCCACTGAGGGAAGAAACCCCCAAGCAATCCCCCCAAACTATCCTTCTTATGCAGAGAACTGTAGCTGAAGATCATCCTCTGACTTTTAGTTCTACTAATGCTGTACAAATGGATAAGGGTATTCATTAGTTGAATAAGATGTTTCCCAATTTAAAAGTACATTCTCATTCAATAGATGGCCATCAATCTTCAACAAAGCAGAACAAGCGACATCTCTGGTCTTCCGAAGACTAGTTGTTATCCATAAAGAATATATCATTTGCCAGGTGGTATTTTTCAGTGTTCTTTGTCTGGACACAGCTGTTCTATGTCAAGTCAGTGACGTGTAACACATTTTTTAAAAAGTCTATTAACACAGTTGTCAGTTGGATGTAGATGGCTGTGTACTATTGTCTGCCAAGTCTCCCCTCTCCTGCCCAATTAACTTCCTTATTGAGAAGACAAATAAAAACACAGAATCATTATGGAAAACATGTTTTAATATTTACCTGGAAGTATAGGAGTAGAATGTTCTCAAAGATGGATACATTCCTAGAAACTATTCGAAATATTTAAATTATGCACCATCTCACACAAATACAACACAGAGGAAGGCCAGTGTTACAGAAGAATTGTGTGCCCTGAAACAAATGAAGTTTTTTGAAAACAAGTAGGAAGCAGAGTAACATTTAGGCAGTCTTCAGTAGTTCTCAGGAACCCTGTGTAAACAATATTTGCAACCTTTGTTTGGAATACAGTCAAACACAACAGGAAGCAGATATACAAAATGGATTTCCATATTTAATGTTTATTGACTTTTTTTGCTCTGTTGTTTTTTTAAGTTGATTTGCTTCAAGATGAGCCTACAGATTTGAAAGTATTGAGAACCCCACTTATGTCACTTTAGTGTCCTGCTTTTATCCATTAAGCTGTGCACCCTCTAATTTTGAATGAACAAATGCCTGAAGAGCAACTTCATCTGAAAACAGAATGCCACAGATATAGCTGATGCAGTAATGAGCAGATTTTTCATAAACAAACCTGTTTATCCACAAGTCTGTCTGGAAGAGATCTGAGGATTCAAGTGAATATAAAACCAAACAGCTTAGCTGTTGTTTTCTTTGGGCAAGTCTTTGTTTTTATTTAACGTGAAAATACGAGGAACTACATTTTATTGATTGAAAATGGCAATCACCTCCTTCAGTTCAACATTATTATTTTTTTCACAGAATGTGCTGTCTTTGTTTATTTATTTGCTACTGGAAAATGACTGCAATTTTAGCAAATGTAATCACTGCCTGGCTTCTTGGAAAAGCATACTTTTTCCATGTACATTTAACACCTTCTTACATAACCAGGCTAGCTTTTCTCTGAACAGGAAGTTTCTGACAGACAGAGATTTTTGAATCACACAGAGCCTTCTCGTAACATGAGCAGAGCATGTTCTGAACACTGGGGTCTGCGCCTGCCCATGCCAGTGCCCTGAGCTGTCCCCTTGGCCCTCCCAACTAACCTGAAATGCACCTTGTGGCTAATATGGTTCAAAATGCAAAGTGACTTATTTATTATCGTGCAGGAACCTGTGAAGAAGTTAGGCAGGTTTAAAAAGGGGCAGTGAGGCTCTTCTCTGAATATTTAAGAGGAGATTGTGGGTGTGAGAGACTGCAATACCTGCTAGCTCTTCCCTCAGGAAGGGGAGCCAGGCCTGTTGTGCAAAAGGATGTAGTCTAAAGGGGAAGATCACTCTTGATAGGCTTTGGATAAACACACAGATGTTTGAATACATATCTAAATTGAAAACAAAGGCCAGAGAGAAGACAGTTTTGTGGTTAAATTTCAGCCTATGACTGAATAGATTTGCATCCCATCCCTGGCTCATTGCCATAGACTTCCTATGTAGCCACATGTAGCTTACTTTCTTTTTATACAGCTTAATTTCCCGTCTATCAAATGTAAATAACAGAGCTCTTAATTCATACCCTTTATTTCTCCTTCATATTTACTATATCAAAGGAGTACAAAAGTCAAAATGATCGCAATAAGTCTTTCAGCATCCCCCTTTGGAGTAGCATACACCTAAACACTCCCTGAAAGATGTTTGTCTAACTAGTCATTAAAATCAGAGTCAGAGTTGTCTTTTCTGCAAGAGTCATAAACTCAGTTTATGAATCACTTTTATTTTCTTTTGCAGCATGTCAAAATGTATTTCTCATTTTGTATTTGTAGAATGGAGTTGTGTTTCCTCAGACTAATCTGTACGCTTATATTTTCTGAATTTCATCTAGTGATTTAAAGTAATTTTTGTAATTAATTTAAGCCATTCAACTTCTATTCCTCCAACATCTTTGCAACTCTCACTTTTGAAAATATCTAAGAAATCTAGAAGCCCACTCAACTTCATTATCAAAGGATTGAATCCAGCTTTCCTGATTTAAACATCTGCAATTCAGATGCTTAGCAATGCTCTCCTCCTAAAATAAGTGCCTATATTTCGACTAGCCAATGATGAAAAATTGCTGCCTTTGAAAATATCTGGAAGAAGATCCTTCATGCCTAACTGGCCAAGGTCTTGTTCTCGAGACCTTTCAAGCAGCTGATTTTTATTTATTTATTTTTTTCCTGATGAGACAGTGTATACATTAGAACTACTTTACTAGACAGTAAAAATCATAACACAAGAAACTCGGGCACCTGCCCAAAGTGGTACATTAAAATACTGAATGTAATTTGGCTCAGAACATGTAGACGAGGGCACTATTTTACTATCCTCTGGATAATTGTTTGACTACGAAGCACTTCATAGCTACCTGAAGGTCTGTTTTCTTCTGAAGTGGTGTGCACTGCTCTTAAAGCATGGGTTTAATCAAAGTCATATTTCCCATTTTTCTTCATGTAGAGTAGTTTGAAACTAAAGGCAAGCTAAATCACACATAATGCCTTCTCTAATTAATTCTGAATTAATCTCTTATCCAACTGGTCAGTTACCCTGCTAAAGCAAAAAATGAGACTAGTGGGTTACAGCCTGTGCTAACAAATTGATACTGGTTTATCACCTGGTTAGTTTTCAATCCTTAAAAATAAATTGACCGATAATGTGTTTTGATACTTCAAAAATGTTAAAGCAATTTAACTTACCCATTTTCCTCTAAATTCTTTTCACTTTTCCTCAGCAGTTCATTCTCTTCTTGCCTTTCTTCACTTCTTTGGAGTGTCTTCTGCACTCTGTGAATTCTTAAGGACTTTGCTAACAGTTCAGGGATCACTTTGTCTGTTTTCCTCAGCATTTTGAGGTGAAATTAATCAGACTCTGTCAACATGAATACATACAGTGTATTTGGTAACTT
>WEIS01030608.1:0-12757 GCA_013389965.1 Todus mexicanus | reverse complement strand
TCAGGTTTCTGATGCAGTAAGACTGTGCAGATACAACTTGTCCTCTCACTGCTTGGTTCTGGTCCAGAATTGAGAAGCAGTAACACTGCCATCTCAGCGCCTTCTGTGCAGAGATCCTGAGAGGCACAGACTGGTCCTCTGCCATCCCCGCCCTCCCTCTCTGCCTGCCATCTGAGATGTAGGTTTGGGTAGGCTATGCAGAGAGGGCAGACTGACTACATTCTGGGTTTATAACTTACCATCCAGCCCAGCAGAGCCACAGTCAATTCCTATAAACGGCAGCAATTTTCATAACTGAACAAGATGAGCCCTGATCCAATGCCCTGAACTGCTGATGCTCCCTTGACTGCTATCGAGTGTGTCCCCAGATGCTTACAACCCTCAGCCTTTTCAATAAAGTCAGAAAGAGGCACACAGCAAGCAAATTATTGTTAGCCATAGAAACATTCCCATATAGGAGAGGGTGTGAGTTATGCAAATATCTACTCTATAAATCTGTTATGTGGCTTGGGAGAAAAACAAAAAAGCCACTTAAAAATTTGCTCCAAATTTGGCCACAGTATAGTTTTGCTAGTTCAAAGAAATGAAGCTAACTTTATTGTTATTTGTGCTTGGATCAAAGAAAATTATGAAAATAAACATTAGACAGAATGATAATCAACACTGGAAAAGAAATGTTTACTAAAGATTTTCTTCTGTGTTCTCTTACCAGCATTAATAATATTTTCTTTTTCTAAAGTTTTCTTGCTTCCTTCAAAGAGATTGATTTCAGCAGAAAGAACAAACGTATGCAAATAAACTGAATGATGTTATACCCCATGCCCCTATCCCCCTAAACTGCATCAGATAATTCCATATTGTTAGTCTGCATTACATTTTTATCAGTTTTTGGTCTTAATCAGATATGAAGCTCTTGCAGTACATCTCTAGAACTGGGCTGTGACCCTGTTGTGACTCTGAAGCACAGAAGCAGCCTTAACCCTGCTGTAATCTAATAGTTCAAATTTAACAGATTTGTTTTTTCAGTGGAAATAATGGCTTCCTGTCACAAAACAGAGCCACAGATTACATACCTGATAAATGGCTTTGGCATGATTTTTTCATGTGACACACAATTAACAGTGCTTTTCATAAGATTCATGGTTTAAAGATTTGGTGAAAACATTAATAAGTTCATTACTATGCATTTTCTTAAAAAAATTTAAATTTCTACATTTCTGCTAGTGCTTTAAAAATAAATAATACTTTGCTTAGAAAGAGCTCACCTATGCTTTCCAGTGTTAATTTACCCTCAAAACACTATACTGAAATTATTACCACTGAGTGCTGATGTATTTTTTTCATGAGGCATATAACTATAATTGATAGCCCCAAATATAAATAGGGTAATTTTGATTTTATAAGCTACCACCCATACAGATACTGAAAATTTCCACATTATAGCTATAATTGTTTTTTGTCATGCCATAATCCCCTAAACATTATCAACTAATTAATAGCTGAACTATATATATAAAGATATACAGTTCTACTATGGATAATATTACATTTTTTGAAGGAGTTTATTATCTTTAGTTTGGTTTTGAAATCACCATTCAGAATTGTTCACGCTGCCTTCACTAGTTATCTTCAGCCCACCCAGCCACCAGCCTTACACTGCTGCGTGTTGCTAACTCCAGCATTTACAATGAGGTAATCATCACCTTGTAGTCCATTGGTGTGAATGCTGGTCAGATGTCCTGTATTTTATTAACAGAAATAGGGTCATAAGTCAAATACATGCTTGAGGTCAGTGAGCAAATACAAAAGAAGATTAGAGGAACAAAAAAAAAAATGTGACTGGAGGGGTAAAATCCCACTGGGGGTTAATCGAGTAGAAATGTATCAAAGAATGTAAACTACCCTTTCTTTTGTTATTCGTCGTGCAGGAAGTAGTTCCTATGTCGTGCTGATTTCAGTTAGCTAGAGCATCATCTCCAGAATGTTAGCTTTTAATGGTCTCTCTGTACACAGCATTACAGAAGCACTTCCAATAATACTTCTACTTACTGCTATTACTACTGCTACTACTACAATAACAATAATAATAAAAATTTAAAACATCTTACATAAATATATAAATTACAAAGACTTGTTTCACCTACTATTGTACTATGCAGATTGCCTATAAAAATAAGAAAAAGATAGCATTCAATGTCACTTTTCTGGGTTTCTCTTCTGCCTTCAAGATGAAAAGACTGGCCCAATAATTAACTTCACAAGTATACTGATTTAGCTCCTGCTTGCAAAGCAAATGAATTAATAAAAATATTTTTGAAGAGGTAGTATTGTATTGCTATAGTTTCACTTTTTCTAAGAAAGACTGTGCTTTCAAATGACAGAGCAATAAAAAAAAAAAAAGAGCTAACATCTCTGATCTGCACAGTGATACTGGACTTGGAAGGGCCCAAATGGCAGCAGTCAAGAAAAATCATAGGGTACTTACTATGCGGCAGCTGATTTTCTCTTCTGATACATGTTCATCGCTCTTTCTATGACAAGAAGCAGAATATTCTGCCTTATTTGAACTACACACATTTGTCTAATTCTTTAAAATCCCAGCAGTAGAAAGATTCCCTCTTCATCAATTTCCATTTATTATGCTTGTAGCTACATATTGTAATACGAATTCTTCTATCCACGTATACTGCACATCTATAGATTTTATGTTTTCACACATCACATGAAAAGCATATTTCAAAACTATTGCATTATCATGTGCCAGGATAACATTGCTATGGGAATGCAGACACATTATCAAAAGTACAGTATAACACAAGGAAGCGAGAGTTAGGAAGGAAGGAATCCTTAGTTCTGTGACTATGTGCCACTGACTTACTGTGCAATGTTCACAAAGTCTCTTAATCTTATTTTGACATACTTGATATATAAAATAAGCAATATGTTCACCTGCAAGGCTAAAATAAATGTTACTTGGTCTAGTCATGCCCTTTGAGAGCAAAGTTGGGACTTCTGTCCTGAATGTCAAGATGAGCCAAACTGGGCTCAGCGATTGTGAATTTTCGTATTCCAAATGCAGACACTACACAGATGAAAGTTTCATGGCCAGATACAAATTGTGGTAGGCCACCAAAGGATTAATGTGAAACAAAAATACTGTAAATGTTAGTATTCCTTCAAATGAAATCAAAGACTTCCTTACTTACTGTCTATATATGTTTTCCCATACAATTTATTTTCACACATTATATGTCTCTTTTATGAACACACACAAAAGCCTGTGCAAAAAAGAAAAACTCATAACTATACTGAAATACAATTAATATATTTCTAAAAAGCCAAGAGTTTAAAGTGTCTTTCCAAGTTTTGTATTTCAGTCACTTGAGTCCTTCCGATGGAGGCAGTCCTTTAAAACACAACATGCTGAAGTCTTTCTGCCAATTTAGTGTAGAAGCACTACTTTGAAGAATTAACTTTTTAATAATGTGAGCAAAATATATTAAGAAATATCACTTCATGAAATAGAATTAATTACCTTTGCATCTGTATGTGAGGGAGGCATACTATATATTTTGGACAGGAGTGCTGAGGTGTACTGAGGTTTGTATAATGACAACATGCTGTATTACTACTTAGAGGCTTGTGAATGAGAAATTTTACCACAGTCACAACATATACATAGAGGTCTTCTAGTAAATTGGTCACTCAAATAAAAAGAAAGGAATGTTTTTCATCTGCAAAGATGGGCAAAAAGTAAGCCTGCTCATCTTAACTCTGCATTAGGGAAAAAAAATGAACTTTGATCTATCATATTGCAGAGCTGCTTGTATTTCAGTGGCAATTTATCAATTCTTTAATAGTCAAAGCTCCCAAGTAGTAAAAGCTTCTTAGACTTCCTAATCTAATAGTCATTATTTTAAATTTTTATTCTGTATGACTTACTGTTCAGAAGCAAGAAAGAACATAATTTCTTAAGAATTCTCTCTTTTTTATAAGAATTGATGAAATGCCATCTAATACTACCAGTTTTGCTCTCCCTCACGCTGGCGTAAAACCAGTGCAGAATCACACCTTAACATATCTTAACATTTCTTACCTAATCAAATAGATACTGCTGTGTATCAGCAACAGGACTGTTTCAAGGTCAAGATCTAGCAGCACCACCCCTTAAGGGAACACTTTCTCCTTTCAGGTTTGGAGCACTATACATGTTTCTGCCGTCAGTATCATCACCCTGCCCACTGCTGACAGTGCTGGCTTGGAGGCACAATTCTGCCTGCTGTGCCCCCTCCAGACCCAGCTTTGGTGTCTTCCACCCTGTGGGGAGCAATTAGGAAGCTTTCCCTGTGCTCCAGCCACCACAACTGCTGAAATTTGTCTTTTTAGGGGCTATCAAAGGTCTCTTTGCTTCCTACTCCAACATCAGACTGGTGGGAGAATCTATCCCAAGGTGATGGACCCAGCTCCATGATGAGTCCAAATTTTACCGGGTAAGGTGTGCCCTGTATTCCCAAGACAATGGAGGTGTGAAGATATTTAGCATCCTGTGGGCCTATCACAGAAGTGAATCTGAAATAAACTAAAGACTGGATTGTTTTAAAAAGTTTACCTTGGCAAGTCCAAAGCACAAGGAGGAGAATTTAAGGCTTGCATGTTGTTATTGCTAAACATTAAACCCTACGGTCAGAATTCCCATAGTCAACCACTCCAACTCGAAAACGCATCAATGTATTTGCTAAATGGAAACCATATTCACATCACATCTTATCATAATGTCACAAAACACATAAAACTACAAATCAGTTTTAAGGCAAAATACATGACAGCAAAATATAAGTACACAAAAACTACATTAAGTATCAGTCTTCATTTGTCCCTACCACTTCAACTTACCTCTCAGTTCAAAACTACTCACTGCAGTGCACAGCTTGAGATAGTCTAAGATCCATTTTAGAGTGGACTGAAATATAAATGACAGTTCGCACTACACATGAACATAGACAACTGTATGAAATATTTAAATAAAGACAGAAAAGAACAGAGGAAACCAACAGAGCCTTTGGCAGACCCAGCCTTTGGGAATTTAGCAGCTTGAGATTCATTGCAAATTTCATCTTTAATGTTATTTTTAGTTCAATATTTTGTAGCACTCAGAAGTAAATCTTTGTGTGCTGTCTCTCCTCCTGCTTGTGCTGCTTCCTTTTCCAATCTTTTTTTTTTTAAAGAAACCTAATATACTTTCAATACAATTGATTTGTGATGTGTTTTCTGATATCTGTTAAAATTATCCTGTTTCTTCATACAACTCAGTGAAAACCATTACGCTGTTATTTCTTTTTACATGCTGAATATTGACTGTCATAACTGAATATAAATGAGACCTCCCAAAAGTCTTTGTTCCACCACACCTTGTGTTGCATTAAATTCTCTTACATTCATTTTAATTCTTGAGTTAGGGTCAAACTCTGTTTTTTTAACCTCTCACCATTGCTCCAAATACTGCCACACACAGTGAATTTTTTTATTTTACCCTGGAATCTGTTCTTTGTCTCTCTGTAAAGCAATCTGGCTGGAGTGATATAAAATAACACAGAGCTGGGAGATGCTGCAAAGAGGACGTGGATAACTACTGCCTGCAGGACGATGGAAACTAGTTCTGCCTCACTTTGTCTTTCTTACCCCCTCCTGCCCTGTGCAGATTGAAATATCATAGACTGGGGAAAAGAACAGATCCTTCTGCACTGCTTTCTGCACAGGGGACAGATCCAGCAGCTCCCTCAGGGCCACCTATCCCATTGCTGTGCCGTACAACTGATACAGTTATTGGCTCCTTCTCTACCTGGATAGAGACCAAAGAAGCCAAGAAACTAAAAGTGTCAGCATGCATGTGAGTTACCACAGATCACAGGACTGTGCAAAGCATTCATGGCCACAGGGTGGTATGGAGGTCGAAAGTGTGAATGAACCATAAAAGGGATTACATGAAATCATGCAAACAAAATCCGTCACTAGCTCCTAAACGTGTCTATCAAGATCCAGCCTCCAAAACAAAAAGTCTAAGACACCCACCCTCAGAGGACAGAAGCACACAGAGGAAAGAGGACTACTTTATATGAGCAATATATCAGAGTTCACACACTTTTTCCTGAAGCATTTGCTCATTCTCACTCTCAGAGAGAACACACAGATATACATGGACGCTTTATCTGAGTCAGGATGGAAGCTACTGCATATGTTCTAAAGTTTTCAAAAATCCTAAATATTTTCCTAAACAAGTTTTGACACTGTATTTTAGAGTTGTTTCCATTTTAAATTCAAGATAATTAGAAAAAAAGCCTGTAAAAGAGAAGGCAAAAAGAAGCAATGGTACCTAGGAAAGATGGAGACTCCGAGTTCAGAACGTTTTCCATGAAAGCCATGTTTTGCCACATAGTTGTGCTTCATAATCTCATTTTGCACTAAAAAAAATCATTTCCAACCCGTGGTTGTAAAAAAGGAAGTTAGCAATACAGAAACCTACACAGTGTCCACCTTCCTAAGTCTGCTAAGAGACTGAAGCATATCTGACAGTTGAGAAGTCTTATAAATCTGAAATAGGTCCCTGTGGCCCCTGCAGTGCTGAAACCACTGCTCACTGTTGCTTTACTGCACTGAATCATTTGGGTCTCTCCCTTTCTGTATGACTCAGGTTTTGAAAACTGAGCCCCCTGTAGCCCATAGGATTCATAAACACCTGCCCCATTAGCCCAGTTTCATTATTTGTCTAATGACAACCACAAGTAACGACCTGACTCAAGTCATGTCAATATTCTGCCAAAACCTACCATTTTGCCCTCTTAGCCATCTCCTCCCACCCACCCATAGATTATGGAACTGTGGGATGGTTGCCAGAGAAATGCAATAAAAAGTAGGAAATGACATATACAAATAAAATTCACTTACCTAAAAGCCCTGTAAGTCAGATCTCTTTGTGCTGCCTCCTCCCCCGCTGTCCACTCCTGTATTTCTACCACTTGTTTCTCCTCTCTTAATTTCCTCTTCCTTTCCTGCCCTTTTTCTTCACATGTTCTACTTTCTGGTTGTTTTGTTTTGTTGGTTTTTTTTTTTCTTTTTTCTTCTTTTAAATTTTTTTATTTGGCTGAAAATGAATAAATTAATACTTTCATATTTTTTCCTTACTTTAGAGCCAGTAAAGCATTATGGTGTCACTTCACCATTTTTTGTTCCTCTTCCCAGTTTTTCCACCACTACTTTTGTTGTTGTTTTCTACCTTTTTTCCCACCTCCCTCCATAGCAATCGCTCCCTCCTTGCAAGTACTCCCTCCTCGGTGACTTCATAGGCTCCTTCTCTCTGCACAGTTCCTGTTATATATATCCCAGTGCAGTCTGAGATGATTCATATTTCCAAGTGGATTGGTTGAGCTTCTGAAGTTTTGATGGTGTCTAGAGGTCATCCTAAACATGCAAGGCAATACTGAGCACTTCTAATGAAAAGTTTCTGGATGCATGGAGATGGCTTCACGGAGAAGCATGGACATGAAATGGAGTGGAGCAGTCCTATTCCAGTTGCCGGAGGGAAATATCTGCTCTTGCTTAGCTCTGTCTAATCCACTTATTCCACTAATTTCTTTGGCCTTCCAAACTTTCTAAGCCATTGCCTGCTGAGTATATTTACAGGATCCATCCCTAAAATCTGGAATCTTTATCCTTATGGATGTCCCTCCTGCCAAGAGTACGCAAGGTTAGCAATAGAGCACTCTGTTTTAGCTTACAGTTGCTCACATTTTCCTGATACTTAAAACCACCCTGAAGAAATGTCAGTTGATCCAAGTAGCTAAGTGTGCTGCTCTAATTGCTGCATGACGTGATTGGACTGCACTTGCTGCAGGAGAGTAGTGAGGCTGTGCAGGCTGCACACAAAGCTGGCCCATGCTAAGCTGTGATGCCTCACAGCTTTGCAGGGTTGTGTTTAAACACAGTCACTACACACACACGTTCTCCAAGGTCTAAATATGCAACACGTTTTAATTCATCCCTATGCTTCTTCATTCCTGTTAGGCACAAGTGCATGCAAGATTTAAAGGGAAGAATAGTATTCAAGGTTTGTGAGGTAAGATGGTGAGAAAACAGAAGCAGCACTAGCTGTGGTATGTACTTTAAATGCTAAGAAGTGAGAGAACAAGAGATTAGGTTTAAAGTAACATCCAAAGAATGGAAAAGAGCCTGACTAGCTGAGAATTTCATGCTGCAAACATTATTCTAGAAATAATCTTTTTGTGTTTCCATTCTTTACCTTTTTAACAGCGCAATGACCCATGACAATATCATTTGAACAGATTTAAAAAAAAATGAAATGTCCAAGCCACATTAATGAAATACCATCCACAGTTCAAACAACAAAAAAGATTCCCATTTGGGGGGCTTCTCTCCATTTATATTAATTATCAGTTTTTCTATGGAAGAATTGTACAATATGGGTTTTTCCCGCTTGTTCATAATAGGTCATTCATTAAAGAAAATACTGGGAAATTATTTTCTGTGTCAGTGGATACAGGATGCCATCTGGGAGCTGAAAAAATGAACACAAATCAAAGTGAAAAAAATAATAAATGATTAAAACCATGAAATTAGTTGCACTTATGGAAACCAGACAAATACTTTAAAAATCCCAGGCCCATCAGATAGGCTATAATAATTGGCACATTGTCCACTCGTATGGGCGATGCACTTACAGAAGCAGTGGGTGGCTTCCTCCTTCAGGGCCTCAGTGATTCACTCTCACCATCTCCCCTGGGTCTTCCCCTTGCACTCCAGTTCTCCAGAGCTGTCTGCGCCCCCTCCAGCCCCGGGCTCACCAGCGCCGCATGGATGCTCTTTGCCATTTCTTCCTGCAGCTTTCCCCAGCTGTCTGCTTACTGGCAGTTCTCCATTCCTCTAATTTCTGTTTTCAGAGCATTTTTTACCTTCCTTTATTCCAAGGTATTTCTAACCAAGTCTATAATATCAGGCTGTTGCGATGTATTAGTGCTTCTCCTCCCTGGGTCATAAACAACAGGTAGATCAGAAATGTGAGAGATCTTGAAATGTGAGATTGTCTACTCTGACTCCAATTCGAGGGTAATCTAAAATTCAGTGTTCATCTTTTGGGGGTCAGGTGGATGGGTTAAGTTAGAAAGGGGATGCTTACATCAGCAGATAAGGAAATCATAACAATATAGTGATAAATATATTAAGATGAATATGGCCATATGCCAATTTTTTCCCCTCATAAATAAGACTCTTGTTTACCAAATGTTCAATTTTGGTTATGTCACTATAAAAATCAAGCAGCTGGTAATTCAGGCTTGATTAGCAGGTCTCCAGTTTTGATTAGTAAATTACTGTAGTAATCAAGGTTAATTCTCATTTCAGAGCTATGCCACAGATTTTATTTCTTCCAGAGAACTGGGTTTACCATGCTGAAGAAGGAATATTTTAATAAATATTACAAAAATATCCAGAAATAGATATCAAAAGCAGATTCAAAGGTTTTTTGAAATATGGGGAACCAGAGCAATGCTGTTCAAACTTGAAATAGTTAATGTCCTAGGAATAAAATTCCAAGCTGCAATTTTGCAGAAGATCTCTGTATAATATATGCAGAGATTGCATTGCTAATTCCTTTTACCTAGTGTTTCTATTTCTATCTTTAAAAATTGTTGTCTTTGGATCTTCATCTTTAATTTTAAAAGAATTAAAAAAAATATGTATACAGAGATGCTTAAAAAGAAGCCCAAGAGATCATTATCGGTATAAACAGTAGAATGGATTCTAACTGAGCCAGAAAACATCACTGTAGAATTTACATAAAATTTAGTTTTCAACCAAACATATTGCACATCCAGTTCCAGCTCATCTCATAATGAATATTCAAGCTTTTGAATGACCCACATGTCCCATAAGTGAGCAAGAGTCCCCAAAAGCCATCATTGTTGTAGAAGAGGCACAATATTAAAAAACACTGAGAATTCATTAGGGATCTTTTTTCCATGAAACTTTTACTAAATCTTTAGCCTGCAAATCCTGTGATTTGAGCCATACAAGTCTGTCAGGGATTTGAGGCTGGATAACAAACCCTTATATGTTTTTTAATTAGGATGATATTATTTTCTAGTCACAATTCTGGGTCAGATTCTGTGTATGTCTCTCACGTCACTTTTAGAGACTAAATTATCTAAAATAAATATGAAGTTTTGCTTTATCTACTCAATACTGTATGCTTTTCTCAAATAGGAAAGAATAGGCATTTTTCAAATACACCATAGTATTCCACTCAAAATATTTAGACAAATTTCTTCCCAATAACATGGAAATAATTGACTGAAGAAGCTCCCAAATATATGGCCGTAGAGGCAAATTACTGAGTATACAGCGAACACTGAATTCAGTATAAAGTCATATATACAGCATAAGTTATGTCCTTTGAGGCAAAAGACTCCCCACAAACTAACCCCCCTTTTCTAGATAAACATGCTACATCCTATTGTAAAAGACCGGGAAGGAATCTGGAATTTACTTCTGTTTCCATATATATGCTTTATTCCACTGGAGCAGTTTTGCTACATGGCTCTGAGCAGTTTCATTACTCCAAAGGAAACATGGGGTTTTGAAGCAGACTGGGATCAACTGTGCTTCTAAGTCAGCATCTAGTTCCTGGTGATGGTAAATAGAAAATACTTCAGAAGGTTTCTTCCTAGTGCTAGAAAGAAGTCAATATATGTCTTATGGTCTGAAGCAAGGAGATTCTTACCCTTCCAGCATTTTTCCCTATATAAGGAAGTCCTAGATATTTAACATTAGGACTTACCTTCATGGTTCATTTACAGACCAGCATCTAATGACCTACACACTGACAAAAAGTGGAAAGCAACCTGATCTATGAACAATTATTTAAGATTAACCCTTAGCTGAAACAATAATCAATTTGAGTAGAAAGTAAGCCTGTACAGACTGGATTTGCTGAGTATATTAAGGTCTTGCCTCACTTTCACACATCAACAACATAGGATATCCCATACTCTGCAGGAGAAGAGGAAAAAATAGACTTTTATGCAGAAAGCCTGTAAAACAAACATTATAACTCTGGAAAAAGTGTGCATGCTTTTTGTAGTCTGTTTTATATGTGCAAGACAAGATTCACCTGGGGATGAAAGGGGCGAGGTGCAGGGGGAAGTGATTACAACCAAGCCATTGCACTAATAGAGGACTTCCACAGATTTTTGGCTTATCTCCAGCGGTACAACAGCTCCCTGAATCTGGCAGATTTTAGTCATTGCTTTTGTGCATGTTTTTATTTTTGGCTTTGGCTTTCCTTTCCTTTTCAGTTTTTCTAAGTTGCATGGGAGGAAGCACACAGCTGTCATTCCTCAAGAAAAGTACAGGAGACGGTGGCCTCCGTAACCATCTCTCCCACCAACAGTTACGATGCAGGCATGTACAAATAGCTTGAGATTCTTCCCAAACTGCGTTCTTGCCCAAATATTGTTTCCCCAAGGGTTTGGTGGATTGCGACCAGCAGCTTAGGGCTATGGTTGCAATATGGATAAAGCTGTATTGGAGAATATTAACGAAATTCAGGATAAAATTCATAACTACAACCCCCAGAAGACTGCTTTGTATTCCTCTAGTGGGAGATGAAAGCTCTGAATGGGAAGAAACAGCTACCTCTAGACCTGTTGGGCACAGACAGGGTGGCATACAACTGACTCTGCTGGTTATTCACCACCCTTTTGCCAACCTCCAAGCAATCAACATGAGAAAAATACAACCAGGGAGCCACTGCAATCTTGTTATCCCTGCAGAACAATAGTCTTCTTAAAAGCAGCCTGGCCTAGTGTAAATGAGAGAAGTCATAAGGTTTATTGAAAGGTATTTATTTTATCCGCAGGTAGGACCGCATCACTGAATGTGATAGTCTCTATTTAAGGTGATTAATAATATGTTATGTTGCTTGTTTTGAATAAAGACGATAGGCCAACTCCTGCCCTGGCTCAACTCCCATTGAAGTCAATTGTTTAGCCTGAAAAATGGATTACAGGATGTGGCTATAATTTATGCATGCAAAAATGCAGAAAATTTTACTTTAGAAACAGTAATTCTTATTTATCTGCTCTACAGTAGTCCCTAGAACCCAAGACTCTTCGTGCAGGACAGTATCCAAAAGCACAGGAAGTGCCCTGGTCCCTACCCCAACGTGTCTTTTATCTAAACAAAAGAGAAGAGACAGCAAACAGATGGGAAGAGGGGCAGAAATGACAAGGTAACTGAGAGATAATTATGATCACTATGCAGTCACAGCACATCAGCTGCTTAACCACTATCATTTTTTTTTAAGGTGTCACAGCAGAGGAGAGTTTTAACGGAGGATGTGAAGAAGGGCAAGTGTAGTAGCTCAGCAGATTTTCATAGGAGTGGACTCTTACAGGAGAAAACAAAATGAGTATGGTTCAGAATTTAAGGCATTAGTGATGAAATCTGACTGGTGGATGCACGTTGATTGGTCAGTACCTCATAGATGTGATAGGGACAAACAGTCTGGNGAACCTCATAGATGTGATAGGGACAAACAGTCTGGAGAGAACCTATGTGGAACTTGAAGCATCCAGAGGACATTTCTATCTGCAGGGGAAAACAAGAGAGAGATGAAAAGGTGCAAGGTAGAAGAGGAAGATGATACAATATTAAATTTGAAAATGCACCCTGCTGCAGCAGTGTCAGA
>WEIS01030600.1:0-11295 GCA_013389965.1 Todus mexicanus | reverse complement strand
TTTTTTTTTTTTTTTCTGAAGAGGTAGCAGAATAGAAGTCAGGCTTTCCAAAGATAGAATCCAAAGCTGTCCCAAACCTGAATTTCTGTGCTCATTGACACTGTGGCTGAAAAGCCCAGATTTTCAGCATAAGGTGCGACACTGGCAATTTTGCCAGTGCGAGGAGTCAGACAATAAAAAAGGGTCTGGTGGTGGTGGAAACGGGGGGGTTGCCTTTCCCTGCTTCTCTGGAACACAACATATTTCTACCAGGACCACAAATAAATAAATCCTCCGTTGTCTTGCTGTGCCCAATTAGTATTCCAGCCATGAACTGTCCCATCAGGGAAAAATGCCTCCCTCCCACACGTGTTCAGGATAGCACTGATGGATCTGAGGGCCTCTCCAAACACAGTGACCATCTGCTAGGCAAAACATAGGGGTCTGACAAGCAGGAGCCATTCAAGCCCTGTTGTTGGGCCACATTATTACATATTTGACAAGGGTAATGAGAGGCTGTCATTAACCTTACATGACAGTCTCCACAATGACACGCGCTAAAGCAAGAACAAAGAGCAGAACTCAGTAAAAAGGCACCTACTTCTCATTTAACCCCGGGATTGTCAGACACCATTATTGCTAATGGAAGCTGGCGGTCCTGGGGTTAATTTCCATCTCTGTGCTCGGCTTGTTCTCTTTTTGAAATGTACTCCTCATACAGTTAAGGAAGCGGTTTTATCAAGGCTATTGGGAAGGCGATGCATTATTTATCATAACACACTGAGATGTAAGAACAGAGAGGGTCTCCTGGAGGAATGAACAAACAGATATATTTCATGAACCCATCTGATGGTCTGAAAAAAAAACCCCAACCAAGCCAATGTGAGCTCAGCCTATAATATTTAAGGTTATCGTTGCCTAAGTGTGACATTTCTCTCATCTGTGTTTCCTGCCAGATTTCTGTCAAGCATCAAAAGAATAAATCACAAGACTGTTTTTTCTGGTGACCTTGTCACCGTCACCTGGCTTTGGAATCAACAGGGAAATCCCATCGAGGAAGTGAATCAGTCTCCTGACTTTTAGCTGAGCAGCGGATGTAGGGTGAGATGGTATTTATGATTTCAGAAGATAAAAGGTCAGCTGAATATAACCCCCCCATCTCAGATGCGATGATATGGCTTACAGTCCTCCAGCAAGTATCGGAGATCTCGTAACAGAGCCGCTGGCCACCTCAGGAAGTCTATTTCCATAGTGACCTCTGGGCTGAACCTAGGATGGGGGGCTCTGGGAATGAATGCAAGCACTTGTTCGGATGCTTTGACATATTAGGGACAAATGATAGAAGTGAAAGTGAAGATCATGTCTCGCTGCAGGAGACTCAGAGCCAGTACAGCTGAGCGTGAGCTCATAGGAGTCACAAGGTTTGGGAACAGCTAGAGCCAATGAGAAAATAGGACATCAGGTGGTGGGTAGCCACAGTACGAGGATGCTCAGAGTTGCCGTGGGGGAAGGGATGCCATCTCTGTGGAGAAGCTCTCTATAAATAGCATGCAAAAAAAAGAAAAGCAAATCACTTTTCTTTCCACACAAAGAAGTGAATACAGCAGCACAAGAGATGGCAGCCTTCCAGGGACACCAAAAGAAACTGGGCAAAAGAATAAGACTTCCATGGAAAAATTGGGAAGCAAAACCTGCAATTAGGAGACAAACTATCCAAGAAGAGTCCAAGTAAGATGGTGGTTTTTGTTCTGACAGAGAATTAAGGGTCACAAGCCTATCTGCTACTAGAAAAAGTAGAATATGTTGTACAAGCACATTTCAGGTTATGAATGGCTTTTCCAAATTTATTGAGATGGTCCTTTGCAGAGTTGAATGCCAACGTCATGTGCTACCACTGTTCTATCACTGGAGAGTGTCCTCATCCTGAGCCACACACAGAGGAGTCTGGTTTGCAGTTAAATAACTCTTGTTGCCATTGAAATCAAACCTCGTTTGTTATCTAGCCATCCAGAATCCATTTTCCATTAACAGCTGCATCATCAAAATGTTGGTTTGCAGCTATTCTCACAATGCTGCTGAAAGGGAGGCAAAACACACATGACTTTGAGTTCTGCCCTGAAATGACAAGAATGCCAGCAAAGCTTTTTTCTCCCTTTCCCCAGCCTGGTGCACAGCCACGGCTCCTGGCATTCAATGAGCACTGGAAACACGTGGCCTGGCCGCCCTGTCTCTTTGTCATGGGATGAGGCTAACCCACCAGTGCTCCTCCCCACGCGATCTCTCTTCTCAGCTAGCACAAGACTCCATTCATTAATTTCCCCGGTAAATGCGCGTGTCAAACTCCTAAGGATGACTGAAGCGTTTGTGCTGCAGTACCATCGATATATGGATCGTATGCTGCTCTCTGTCTTTCCACCTCTCTCCTTCCCTGCCCCCAGCTCTTACCCACCTCCATCTACTCCCTCTTATTGTTTTTGCAAGCCTTAGCCTGAAAAATTCTTGGCTTCAGCTCAAGGCAGAGAAAGAGGGAAGTTTACCTTCATCATCTGAGACTTAATAGAGTGGTATGATCGCTAATAATGGTTGTAAAATGGTATGGTTTAGGACCTGCTGATGGCAGCTTTAACAAGTACAACTCCTTCTCTCTGGCACATACAAGAAAAAAGCCAAATTACTGCTGGTTAGGATTTGTTAGGCTAAGACTGGTTGAGATGATCATCTCTGCTCAGTTCAGGCTCCGGCCATATGCCTGCGAACAATGGGAGGTGGTTTGCAAGACAGTAAGTTCTTGCTGGTTTTTCTGAATATTTTATGGGCTAGCCTTACAGTAGGCGAAAATGATTTATGAATACAGAAAGATCATCACTCCTAAGGAAACCTTCAAATACAGCGTACACATAATATTCCAGTGACTTTGAAATCTGTGGAGAATTGGAAGAGTCTGTGTTATCAAGATCCCTCAGGACAACAGAAAAGATTTGATATGTCTTTCCTTAAAGGGAATTTTAAAAGGATTCTTTAACTCTAATTAGCA
The DNA here is from genome assembly GCA_013389965.1 of Todus mexicanus. Lineage (NCBI taxonomy): Eukaryota > Metazoa > Chordata > Aves > Coraciiformes > Todidae > Todus > Todus mexicanus. Next base: position 8,282 of record WEIS01030600.1, on the reverse strand, counting down.
AATCTACATGGGAATTCTCAGAAATAGTACCCTGTACTCAAGAAGGGAGAATACCTAGTAATTTTCAAACAAAACAGAGTTGATTTCCTGCTTTAAGTGCAGAATTCAGACTTTGCTAAAGGATGGGATCTGATGGCACACAGTGAGGTCCCTCAGCATGTCCACTTTTTACGAACAGGACATGGTATTTACCTATAAGTCCTGTTTCCTTACAAATTCGTGCTTTATTTATGCTTCCATTGTCCTTGTGAGGTTCTATAAATCCATTACATTTTAATTTAATACTAAACTTAGCAATGAAATGTTCAAAGCATTACTTGTCAGGATTGCCCTTCATTTTCTTTTCCTGAACCTGAGGCTAGTGGTTGTTTTTTGGTCCAATATTTTGTCACTGACTCTATTTTGTGTGATTTTTCAAGAAATACATATACTTGGTAAGATTCTTGTTATGTTGTGAGATTAAATAAATAAAGATCATCATTATATAAATGGTAAAACTGTTCTGCATTGCAGTAATTTCATATTTTCTGCAAGCTACCATCAACTTGATACAGAGTCAGGGAAATAACATCTAATGCTGAACTCTATCTGGAAAATAAATGAGGAGTACTACTAGAACGTACTTCTGATGTATTTTACATAACATTCAAGAACAGAGAATGATTTTTATCACCTGCCCAAGTCACTTTTACAAGCCCAGCCTTGGACCCATGGGTCTATTGCGTGAGTCATTGCATATGAAATAGATACAAATGAAGGACTTAGCTGTAACCCTGTCTTGCTGCATTCAACAGAAGAAGAAATACAAGAAGCAGGGGAAAAAAGAAGCAATTATCAAAGTAAGTAGAAATTTCTGCTATCCCAGAAAAAAGAAATCTGTATTCTTTGGAATATGAACCATATAAAATGGTCCATATATTTTAATCAGAAAGAGAGAGAGTTCATTCTAATGCTTAGCATATATTGGCAAGTTGTGCAAGTCGAATGTTCTGACTTTAAATTAGCCTCAAATGCTATCACAGGAGTTAGACTAAACTACATTTAATCAGATACCTGATGAATTATGAACGGGTCTACCAAGTGACCGGGCCATTAAGCATTAGATGAGACATAACTGCCCCAGATGCTTCACCTAGGGTAAACACCAGTATTGGTATTTCAACTTTCTAGAGGAAGTTTAGAAGACTTAACAACCTAAATTTGTTGACAGCCCAAGAGACTCCAGGGCTGGAAAGTTGTTTGAGTAAAGTTAAGAGAGGAGTTGGAGGCTTGTAACGTGTAGAAAACCCATTTACAAAAAAAAAAAACCAACACCTTTTTCATTGTCTTTAACAGAAATAACCATAATCTGAATAACTGAGTTCCAAAGAAATAAGAGGAGTAGGTTGCCACCAGGGCTAGAAGTTGCCTCTTTCAGGACATGGTGGAGAGCTTTGACTTAGACCTTATTTCTACAAAAAATCATGAAAAATTACATCCATTCTGAGCCAGAGATTATAAGACAAGACAGTAAAACAGCGCAGGGATCTTACTAAGTGCTGTTAAAAGATGAACTTTGAATCAGAGAGTCGATCTGCTACCCTTGCTCTGCCACCGCTTCATAAAAGATCATCACAACCAGGCAAATGAAGCCTGAGCTCTTCCCCAAGAGCCACCTGATACTGCAAAATAAATGCTGAGATCACAAAGGATCAGCAGAATTTTCAGGAATTTCTTTTGACTCAGGCTTCCTATAACAATCTTCTCAACTCAGTGTCCTTCCTTCCCTCTTCACCCCACCAGAAAAGTCATTCAGAGGATGAATGTTCAAGTTATTCTAAGAACATAGACACCAAAATCATAAATTGAGACTGAATGATGACACTGAATAATTGCTCTGCAGAAAGGCTCTGCTCAACCTCACCTTCCCTCACAGGAGGCATGAACATTTCACTTTTACACTGACTGCTTGAGGTCTGCCTTTGTGCATCCTTCACAGTATCCATAGACCTAGAAGGCTCAGCCCTGGAGTTGACATATTGCTGCCCAGACCACCCTTCACAGACCTAATTTCAGAGTTATTTCATCCAGTTTGCACAGTTTGGGTTCAGTATAGCAAAGATTACTTCTAGATTGTTCTAATAAGTGGTAGAAAGTAACACCTGCCAGTGTGGAAAACCCGGGGATTGGAATGCTGACTCAGCACAGATAAAAGCAGAATTCAACCACTCTACCAGTCTAAAGGGACAGGAACTGGCACTCTTACCTCTCAGAACTTTTCCTAAACTTTTCAGCAATAAAGTGAGGAAAGCATTTCCCAAATTCATCTTCTTCAAGCACTGTCACCATTCAGCAAGGACTGCAAACCCCACCATGCCATGCTCCAGCAAAATAAATTCCCTGACTTTTACTCATGTATATGGTTTTACTCCAAACTGGTTTTTGGATTGCAGGTAGAAACTTTTACTCACAGAAAAAAAAAAGGAGTCTGTCATTTTAGCAACTAAACAAATTCCTAGCACACACTGAAAGGTTTGGTACCTTCAGCTCTTACCTTTCACTGTATGTTTGTGTGCTTCCTTCTGCCAGTAAAGGACTGGAAAGAGAAGACAGTTGTAATCAGATCATTGGCTAAAACAACTGATCAATAGCAACTGCATATGCTGCAAAGAGCCTTTAATGGCTCTTAATCCCCATTAGGCTGAGCTGGAGGAAGTTGAAGGGGAAACTGCATCACATTTCAACCATTTATAGCAGCATCCTGGTACTTGAGCGGCTTTCAGGGAACGGGGGCATTTGTTCTGAGGTGCTCTGGGACAACCATCAATTGGATAGGAAACTATTGCATCATTATTATCCAGGAAATGCTCTGGGGACCCTCCAGGGAATCGACTCCAAGGCTTATAATTTTTTTAACAGGAGTCTATGTTGGGTCAACCAGCAAAGCAAGAGCATGTGAAGTTTTTCTGCCACTTGTAATTAAATGTGTTGTGACATGTTTGACACAATTTATAAAATTTAAAAAAAGGTCAGTCTTAATAATGTATACCACCAAACTGTCTTCAGGAACATCTCCTTCCAAATAAACATTATTCATCTTCCTGGCATGTTTCAATGCAAACACATAACAACAAAAGTTTCAACGTGTTCTTGTCTTGTTTCTTCATGAAATCAAATGAAAAATCCACACCAAGCTTTACAGTATACGTATAAGTACCTTGAGAACACGTATTTATGTCTCACATGTCATTCCTCTGGGCTGAAACAATCCTACATGCACATCTTTCCAGGCTACACATTTTGTTTTGCAAAGAGAAAAGATCCAGTTTAAGAACGAGGACCTAAAATCTGTACCATGCAGTCCCTAGATACTAAGCGTTATCACAGGATTCAACACAAAGTCTTAAAGAATACAGTATTAAGTTTACTTGGTGATGTATCTTGCCCTTGCACAGTGCCAGGGGTGTGTGCATCTCTTCCCTGTGCACACATGTGCTGTGTATTGAGAGAAATTCAGCTCACTGGTGAGATCTAGAGCTGTACTAACCTCTCTTTCTCCTTACCAAGAGAGCTTCTAGCAGCAGGTGGACTCTGGAAATATCTACGGGTTTTCTGATAGATTAGGGGAAGTCTAGCTTTGAACAATATCTTCTGTAAAAGGGCACCTGTGTTACAGGTATTGATTAAAAGCTGCAGTATTGAAATAGCAACTGATTTCTTGGCTCTCAGAGGTCTGAGGTTTGCTCATCTGCAGTGTCTAGAAGAGTGCAGGGAATGAAGAGGCAGCTCTACATCAACACAACTCAGCTGACACTAAAGGCAGGAAAACACAGCTCATCAAGCTTACCTTAACTAGCATCCAACCTCAGGAGGGCCCACCACTTTCTTGTGAATTGATTTTGCAACTGGAAATTTCCCAGATTTCCCCTTCACAATTCCAACCAACTCAGACAAGTATCAATGCTGAGAGAAATGTACCCAGGTTTTTTAAAGAATCTGTACCTCTCATTTGTTTAATAGCTTATAGAAAGAGCCTAAAACCAGAAAGGGTAAACAGTTCTCTGCTTACCTGCAGACACAGAGATGTTAATTCAGTCTTTAGTATGGTCTGGTGAAATTTGGCTATCACGTTGCTTTTTTTTCAGAGCAGTTACACAAAGCAGTTGCTTTAAAAACTCCAGAGAGATGTTATTCTAGAGCAACTCATGGGAAGCTGTCCAGCTGTTCTCCTGCACTTTACACTGAAGGCTCCTATTAAAGCCTTACGAAGTCAAGGAAAATACGTTTCAATGGACACTGCCTATAGCCCAGACGAGAGGCATCTCCTTTAATATGTAGACTGGATTTCTTTGCCTTCACCCTGCAAAACCAGAGGGTCAGAAAGTGAGGATCTCAGTACTCCTGAGGCTTACACTGGTAGCTTTACCAATAGGACCAAATATAGAATTGTGTTGAACTGAACCTTATTCCTAAAGCATTCTTGTGTCACTTAAGCTTCTGAGGGTTAAACAGTGGTTGCACTAGTATGAAGAGATTACAGAGTAGTCCCAGCCATTGGAACCAATGAGGTTATCCCATGGTGTCATTTCACAGTTTGCTTCATAGCTGCCTCACGAAGCCCTTAGCCTTCCCAAAATAACACAGAATTAGTATTCCAGACACACGCTTTCTCCTGGCAAATGGGAATAAAACACAGTGGCATTCTTGAAGAATGCTGATTTTTAGTGGCTTTCTATTTTGAATCTACAAACAGACACCTGCTTTGTGAGAGACTTGGAAAGAGGTTTGCAGAGGAGTATCTCTGATCCTTCTGTATTCTGTCCCCTTCCAAATAAATACCTGTGCTTGCCTTCCTGCAAAAGTCTGTACGATGCCCATTCACTTCCCAGCAGTTCTATGTAACATACTGTGTTGAGGAATTCTTTTGAAAGGTTTGCTTCCGTGATGTATTTATTTATGCCTGATAAAAAGCAACTAAGCACCTTAATAAACCTGACTGAAGAAAACCACATCCCTCAGCCAGAAAACACCAGTGACCCACAGGACTATCTGCAGTTTTACATACTGGGAGTTGAAGCTGGCTGAAAGACTCATTCTCTAAAGACAAAACAAATTTACTTTTTTAGATAAATTACATATTCCCAATTGTTTGAGCTTCTCTGGGTACCCATGGCTGTTTCCTCCCTATCTATCTGGAGAAGAAAGGGCTTTATTTATTTAAATGACATCCTCTAAGTTGTGCATCTATTCTAAAAATTTACTACAAGAGTGGTCAAACAGTAACAAAAGCTGTCCAGAGAAGTTGTGGAGTCTCCATTCTTGGAGATATCCAAATGCAAGTGAAAAATGTCTTAAGCAACCTGGTCTTTTTGGCCCTGCTTTGAGCAGGGGGGCTGGACTAAGAAGTCTCCAGAGGTGCCTTCCAGCCTCACTGATTCTGTGATTCGTTAATAAGGGGGTCAATAATCACTTTTTATCTTCTGGGAGGATTTTTCAGAGGAGCTAGAACTGTAATGCAGTCACACCTAAACTGACAGACCCCAGAGCTCTTCGAAGACCCCAGTTTTGGGTGCTCACCCCAAGCTTGGGTCAGGGAGTACTCCTGCAGCCTCTGCCTTGATTTCTGCTGGAAGGGAGCCACGCTGCAGCATAACCAGGGCTCTGTGAAGAAAAACTCTGCCTTGTGCACTGATCTCATTCTCCTTCTAAATCAAAAAGATTTTAAAGGATCTTGGTTTTCTTCCCCAGTCCAGTATAATTTCCTTGAAAGTCCCAGCTGGAGGGGCAGAAAAAGCAAATTCCTGTGCAGCTCTGGTTCATCTCTCAGAGGAACTGACAAAGCTGAGAGTCTAAGACCAGCCCAACACAGACAGAAGAGCACAAAACTGCAGTACGTACAGCAAGCAGAAAGCAGACAAGCTGTTGTGTTTTGTAGCAGATGCAGCTCTAACAGGATACATGGCTTCATTCCTAGATATAATGAGTTACAAGTGCATACTGGGAATGCTGGTTTTGTTCAGGAAGTATCTCCTCGGTTAATATACAACATGTGCACTGGATGGATGTGTGCTTCTATTCCCAAAATGCAGTGAGAGATCACAGAAAGGAGCTGTCACACATTCCTGGGTCGATACTGATTATTTTGGCTGCTCATACAATTGCTGTCTCCTCCTCTTCTGAACAAAACAACCACAAAGCTGATGCTCGGAGATCAAGCTAAAGGATGGCTCTTCTACCTCAAGAAGTAGTTTCAGGCTGTGTTTAAAGGGATGGATATGTTCTGTCAGAGGTTCAAGGTAGCAGGATGTAATTCAAAGGTGGAGGTTTGAGGTTCAAGGTAGCAGGATGCACTCACACTGCCTGTGCAAAGGTCCAGAGATGATGTCATATGATGCACCAAAATGCAGACAAGCTGTTGAACACATCAGATACAGCTTTGCTGTGATCTCAAGCAAGGAAACAAAAAGCAGAGGGTACAAGGACTGCAAGTACTGGGACCTTCAGAATGGGTTATACATCATCAAGAGGCTGTAGGCAGAAAGATTCTTCCTTCAAAACAGCTCAAAGACAAGACTTGAAGAAGAGGTACCAGACAGGTAACTGGAGAAGACAAACTCGCCAACTAACCAAGAACATGCTATCAGGACAAACAAACAGCACGTTCAGGCAGATATCCAAGCACCTACGTAACTCTGTCAACTCCATTTTACAACATTTACACATGAATGACCAGTCTCACAAGTATCAAAGGTGGCATAGTCCAAGTAAACGAAGTTTCTCATACAGAATACAATGAAATAGGAAGGAAGAATTGCGATCAAAAACAGCCTTGATGAGAACAACGTATGAGACATTAGGGATGTACACCTTGGAATCATATAAAAGAGATATGAAAATATTAGAATAGCAACTTAAGGAAAGTTGCTTCTTTTTCTGAGGGTCCAAACAGCTCATATGCTGAGCAGCAACATTCAAGCATATCCTCAGCTGCAGCTTCCATCATAATGAATAGGAAAATTACTGGAGGCAATGGCAGTAAAGGGAGAGAAGAGCGTGATCATAAACTTGTTTGCAGTGTCGCCATTAGTGTTCAGATATTGAATTTTTTATTAGCTTTTGTAAGCTAATAATGACAGAATTAGGCTTGCAGACTTTGACATAAAGCTGCCATACTTCAGCTACCACAACAAATTTCAGAATCATGTTCAAGGTGCTAAAAGAATCAAAGTGGGTGCAACTTTCTTGTCAGAACTGACTTTCAAAATCAGCTCCTTGTGGATGATACTTCTGTCTCCTGTTTTCTTTTTCAACTGCATTTCGTGTCTAACTCTGCCACCTGGCACCTTCTGAAGCTTGCCAGCAGACTCTGAGTCAGATTAAGAGGCCTGCCCAGCACAGGTGAGGATGGGGGAGAGGAAGAAACAGGGTCTACATTTAAATTCATGGCCTAGGGCTACTAAGTGATGCTGATAGTTCAACGCGTGAAGACAACTGCATTTCGTTATCTAAAGCTCCTGCTGATTCTGAAAGAAGGAAGGGAACAACGAGCTTGATATGATTGCAGAAGAGGACATGTATTTTATTTTTTCACTTGAAAAAGTGTTATTTAAAAAAATAATAAAAGGTCCACCCCACTACTGGCATGTTGAGCTTACAAGGTGAAGAACTCAACAAGAAATGCTTCAGACCATGTCTATAGATAACCTACACATATAAGTTATTGGAGTATATTTAATTGTATGACTTTATATGATAAACATGGCTTATTGTATTCATCTGCAGTACTCCTGCCTCATGCACTCAACTGGACAGAGCATGTCACAAAGATGAATCAAAGTGAAGTGACACAGTTAGACAAAGAACTCCCAAATTTGGCTGATTGCTGAGAAAAGGACCGATAGGGTGAACCAGGTTGACAATTTCCAGAAGAGAGGTTGTCTTCCTGATTAAGTCCTTTGACTGTCATCTTGAGCTCTGAATTTTATCTCTTGCCTAGATCATAGAGTTTCTGCGTGATACTGATCACAGTGTTTGTGCAAACTCTTCTTCTGTGATCGCTCCTCTCTCATTTTCTGAGTGCTCAATCTGAAACAGTTGGAGTGTTGAACTCTTGTAATGGCAAAAGTTTGATATGAACTATGCTCGGAACACAGAAAAGACACTAGAATACCCAGAAAAACCTAAGCTCTGGTCTTGAAAATTAGCCTCTGAAAACAAGTTAATATAGGGCAATGAAGTGCAACTCACCTCAAAAGGGCGACAAATAATTGTACCAGACCCTTTCAGACCTTCTTATGGTCTTT
>WEIS01030589.1:0-16355 GCA_013389965.1 Todus mexicanus | reverse complement strand
TTAATTCCGTTCTACTTCCTCTGTCATCATTCCCAAATTTAACACTGTACTTTTCAAAAGGGCCTCTGTCCTGTAGCAATTTCTGTGAAAAATCACAAAATGGCCAAAGCAGCTGAGAAGAAACATTAGTTCGGCAACTTCGTCGATGCTTGGTACCTAGCTGCTTTCACCAGGCCTGCAGACTCCCTGGGTACTCTGCAGAAAGTCTCTCTCCTTTCCTCTGTACTGTGTGAACAGTAAAATTAGTTTTAATTAGTTGTGTATTGAAATACCAAGCTACCTGGAAAGATTGTGATCGGGCAGTTCTTTACTAGGAACTACCCATAGCAAGATGAACTGTGTCCCAAATTTCTGAACAAGCAGGAGAAGCAAAGTAGGAGGAATGATTATTTCCCAAGTGGGATGAATTCACGCTTTGCTGAGGGACATACAGGAATCATGAGTTAGATGGAAAAAGTGAGTCTGAATCTCTCAACCCTCAATTTAGCAGCGTAACTAAACTAGGCTTCCTTCATACCTGCATCCAGTTGTAGGAGGGTTGCCACTCCATGGGTTATACTTGGATAGGTGGTTTGGGAGATCCCCTGGGAGATGGAGGATGAGGCCACAAGGATAGGCAGCTCCAATAGGAAAGCAAAAGTTTCTTGTTAGACATGTTGAGAGCTGTTGGCTTGCTCAGCAAGTGTAATCAGTTCACAACTTCTGACAGGGTTTAGTAGGAGGCTTTACTCCTCACTCAGGTCCTAACCTATGGCAGAAGTTACAGGTAATAACCCAGAACAGCTCAGGCACGAGGGATCTCGTGTGTGCCACACAGTAGAAGGAGGCAGCGGCCAGGCATTTCTGACCTTGATGCTGAGGCAATCCCTTTTCCTCAGGACTGACTTCCTTTGCAGTGAACATAACCCTTCTGTCATCTGCGCCGTGCTCCCCTTTGTCATTGCACTGCTGGACTCACATCCTTGAACTCAGAGCACAAAAAATCTCTCTGGTTTTTTAACTGATGATTTGTTTGTTTTTCCTCTTTGGTCGATGCTGGGATCAGTGATGTCAAATTGTTCTATTTGCTTTGACAGGAAAATGTTTTCAGAGTTCATTAGGACAGCATCAATTCTAACATTTGGCACACAAACATTTGATGACCTTCATGTGTGGGAAGAAGTATGTAGGCAAAACTTCCATTAGTTTGAAAAAACACTTCCACTCAGCACCGTTCCAATTCCTGAACTGCAGCTTCAACCAGAAGTTTTGAACAGTCTCTGTTTGTGATTTCCCATCAGGCTCCAGACATGGAGCTACAACTGAAACTATTGGTGTGAGGTTCAACAAGGCCAAGTGCAGGGTCCTGCACTTTGGCCACAACAACCCCGTGTATGGCTCCAGCCTGGGGGATGAGTGGCTGGAGGGCGGCCCGGCAGAGAGGGACCTGGCAGTGCTGGTTGGCAGCGGCTGAACAGGAGCCAGCTGTGCCCAGGGGGCACGGAAGGGCAACGGCATCTTGGGCTGTGTCANGGTCTTTTCCAGCCTTAATTATTCTATGATTCTATGATTCTATGAAGCGCTGCATACTAAGTCTGAACTAAGGTTACAGTTGTTGGATCCAGCTCTCCCCTTACCTGTGAGGAAGGTGTTGTCAGCAGCTGCGCTCCTCTTGAACACTGACAGTGCAGCTCTTTAGTCCTGGTGAGCTGAGCTGGTAGAGTCAGCCCAGTGTAAATGCAACAACAACCGCATCCTATGCCTCCGAGTGCAGAATATTCCTAATGCTTTCCTGGTAGGTCCCCTCCGAGAGATGATTTCATTTGACAACTTTAGGCTCAATTTGATCAATTATGGGGTTTATTAAAGAGCTGGACTGACTGGCTTTGCTAGCAGCTGAACCTCTGGGCTTATCCACAGGAAAGGAATAGCAGCAGTTGGCTTTTCCCTCTTCAGGGTATGTGCCCCACAATAACAGTCACGGCCTCTCAAAGTGGGAGGGAAGGTGAATGTTCCTGGCTTCCCAGGGCCTCTGTCAGTGAGGGGACAAGTATTAGTAAGAACTTTAGCAGTGAGGAAACCTCTTCAGTAGCAGCTGGACTGAGGCCACCAAATTGCTCTCATACTGACTGCCTCATGAGTTGCTGACACCTTCTGGCTACTACTAACCCATAGGTATTAGCAAGGACAAGGTAGGAATGAGAGCCAGCTATTTTCCATCATTTGTCCTTTGAGTCTTCTTGCTTCCTTTCCCTCAGAGCTGTGCAAGTACTGCCAAACTGGTCTGGTTTTCCTAGTGCCTGTCTCCAGCTGTTCTCTCTACCTGTCGTAGCTCTTATTTATTTTTTTTAGGATTCACTGTGATTTTATGTTTTTCTCTCATATGCTGTAATCAAGTGAAAGGTGTCTCTGTGGATGGAGGAGATTTGTACTTAGCCTTTGTTTGATGTTTGCTCTTTCCTAACGGCGCTGCCTGCTGTAAGAAAAACCAAATGCTGCCCCTGTGATGCCATGCTCCCTTAAATTATGAAGGGTGAACATTTACAAATGCTCTCGCTGTTACTTTCTCCATACTCTTCTAAATGACACGTTTTCACGAGCAATTACTGAGATAAGGAGTCAAGACCGGTTTTTGAGGTGTGCCACTTAGTGGCCTACACATAAAAATGGGAAACAGGAAGAGGAGGATGGCAGAGGCTTAACACCGTGCCTTTCTTAAGAGAATGTCCTTCAAGTGAGCAGAATTCTGCACCTTGTAAAAGTATGACTTTAATTTTGCCTTTCAAATATGAACTAAACAGAGCTGTCAACACATACTGTGTTCTTCCTTGTCAAACCATTTCACTTAGCCTGTCAGCTGTAAACAGCTTAAGAGGCATGTCATTCCCGCATTATTATAGCACTTTTAGATTTGTTTTTAGATTGGTTCTGTATCTGTTCCTGCAAAAGGTGTAGATACAGAGATGACATGGGTTATTTATTGTGTTACTGCAAAATGCTACTTGCTGTTTTGTGGTAAGCACAGAGTAACTCCCTTTCAAATAATGGGCACCTCAGAGTAATAATCCTGTAGTACCATGGTAATACCATTGCCATACTTTGTCAAATCAGTTGTGTCAGAAGAGCGGTGTACTCACTTCACTGCGGGTGTATATGGCCTCGCACTTTGTGTGAAGTTTTCTTTCCCAGGAGATCAGGGAAGCAAAATTAAGACGTCTGGAGAAAGAAATCTGATCAACAGACTCTGCACTTTCGAGTTTTCGAAAAGTTGCTTTACATATTCAAATAAACAGTGTTTAAGCTGTTGACGACAGCTTAACTTCTTCAAACCAGAACGTTTTGACAAGTGATTTTCAACGTTTTTGGTTTCCCAGGATTTTGACAACCCCCCAAAAAACATGAACTGCTTTTATATGTCACATGTTTAATTTATTTGAGATGCATGTATTATGTTGCTAAAGCAATAAGGAGGGAGTTAAAGGACAGGGTGATACACTCCATACTTATGATCATCAGCTTTTTCTCTGTATCATTACAAGAGAAAAATGTTCAGATATTTGGAGTATGCAAAGCAGTCAAACTTTTGTTGCCAGCCAGTCTGGATTGTGATTTATACAAACTGTCGATATGATTTCTCTCTGACTGCACTGAAATCCCCAGATCTGAACTCATTCTCACTGCAGGGAGCATTAGTTGCCTCCCTTGTGCTTGGCTTCTGCCATGTGTTTGTTGTCCTGATGTTGCTGGCTGCATGGATATGGAGGGTGGCAGAAAGGGGGCTTAGTGTCTCCTGACTTCTGAGCAACGGTGAAGGAGAAAGGTAGATGTTTTCTCACTAGAAAGGGGTGAATTTCTGTCTGTATATATTCCATGGAATTGTCATCAGAAATAACACAAGTATCTAAACTGATCTTCACTTTAATCCCAAACTGAAATGGAGCTCAAACATTTTAAAGAAAATTTGATTTACATCTGGTTTAGGACTTCTCTTAAGTGTTCTCCAATTTTGAATTGCTTCTTTTTCTCTTCCTGCGTTAAAGCAAAAAATAGGTGGGATTCACCCTGTACCTTCCTGGGCCCTTGAGCAAGAATTGGGCACTTGCCCTTAATCATTTTTTTGAAGTAGGGCAAGCTATTTTATCTTAACTAATTATTGTCATCAAGTTAAAACATAGTGTAAATTATTATTTTATAAAAATGCTCTATACGCACAAAGGAAACCCTGCACATTCTAAATAAAATCTGAAACTTTTAACTTTGCTGAAGCTGATTTTTTCCCCTATACAAACACTATTTGGAGTTTTTTCCACACAAAAGAACCTCTTACAAGTTTGATCTAATTGTGAATTTGTGATTTTTAAGTATCAAAATTACCCATAAATTGAAAAATCTAGTTTCAGTTAATCCACTTGCTAATGATGGAGATCAGAAGTGGCTTTTCAGACATCCTAGGACTAAGGTACTGAGGCTTTTCTGGACCAATGTCCAGATATTTGAAGATAAAGCTCAGATAAATAACATTCCCTGGAGATCCTGTGGGCAGGGCAGAGGACAGGTGTGATTTGCTTATTCTGGGGTTACTTGCTGCAGACTTCTTCTGACACCTGATAAGTAGTAGCTTTCTGATAATTTGGGACTTTTAGCCAATATTTAGTATCTGACGAAACTGGCTCTGAATTAATTGTGTTGGCAGGCTACAGTCTTATCTGCACCCTGCTACTTTCTGGAGGTGGAAGGAGAGGTGTGGGCTTAGGGAGACAGTCCAGCAGTTTCAGAGATGGGGAGGGCAAAGAGAGAAGGAATCAGCCAGTGACCTTTGTTCATTCCTAAAGAAGTGGCCTCTTCTGTCAGCTGTCAAGCAATTAATATTTTCATTAACAGAGAGAAGCAGGGAATTGTTGAGGAGCACAACGAAGCTGTATGCACACCGTGGCATGTTGGTGGGGTGAGAGGCTGCCACGATGTCTGTTAGCGTGCATATTGCCAACACCCAGCTCTGCTAAGGGTTACCTTAACCATAGTGTGGGACTGCCTCAGTAAGCACTCCCCACACTGCAGTGTAGCACGACCAGTCAGCCCTGCCAGGAGTATGCGTGTGGATGGTAGCTTGCTGGCAAGCCAAGAGCAGGCACACTTTGTTTGGGTTTCCCCTAATGGAGAGGGGAAAGCAGGAGGAGACATGACAGCTCTTGACAGTGAGAGGGAGATGGAGTTGCCTGCATCAGGAGAAAAATAAGCACTTTTGCAAGAATGAGTGGTTAGAAAAACAAAAAATAAGCATTTTCAATATATTACAAACAAAGTTATCTGCCCAACCAGCAAGATAATTATCTTAATGTGATTTTTGACCAAGATAAATTTATCTTATTTTATAAACTGGGTAACAATTTGAATCTTATGCAAAACCTAGAAATAAATCTAAAAAATATGATAATGTAATAAAATCGAAATTATTAGCAATCCATGTGCCGTACTTGAGGCAGTAAAACCTTTAAAGTTGCAATGGAAAATAGGCTAGTAAAACTGGAGTAAGTTACTCCGCTTTAATCACTTGATAAATAGCTACAATGTTTGGAAGAATTGATAGTGTCATTATAGCAACATCCCTTTTTATAAACAGCCTGGCGCTGATTTGATTCTAATTGCTGCCAGAGGAACAGTATCAAAGTAGTGTTGCTCCGGCAGTGTAACCTGTGGGGTGAGCGGGAGGGGGATTAGCTGCCTGAAATGAAGAAAGCGCAGGTTTTTCAAAGGCATGGATTCTAATTCCAGGAGCGATGGAGGAGGCTGAGTAAATTTAGTGGTAGGAGAAACTACAGGGAAAATGCTTAAGGAAGAGAAGCGATGAAGGAGACAAACCAGGCTCCCCTCAGTGCAAGAAATAGTGGAAAACCAGTGTGAGATGTTGCAAGGTCTGAGCATGAACGAGTGCTTGCTTTCTCACCAGAAAGGATTCTAGTGGTTTGGTGTGGCCCCATCACCGAACCGCAACCCTGACCTCCCTGGCTCTCAGCTTTGCCCTACCACAGATGTGATGGCCACATTTGCAGCCCCCTGTTCATAAGTGGCTTTCCGATACAGAAGTCTTGATGTTTCGCAAGTTCAGTATCGGACACTAAATTTGTAAGACATTCTTAAATATTAGTTACAGGTTATTCATACACTTGCGGGCACTGTGTCTGCCTTTTGGTGCCCATGAATGTACCTAACAATGAAAGCTGCTTTTGCAAGCTAGATCCTTAGCAATGCTGTTCTTCAGTTCTTACTCTGCAAATCCTGGATTTGACACTTGGGCTGCAGAGCTACTGAGGAGGTATCAGCGTTATCCTGATGACTGCTCCAATATTTGAAGGCAATAAAGCTGCATTTTTCTGAAAAAAAGTATCTCTAGAATGCATGCTTCTAGGCTGGGTCTTCTTTCAAAAACTGTTAAGAAATTGTTTATTTTGTGAAAGAAGAAAAGCAGGGTCCCATAAGGAGAGAAGAGGAGGAACACGTGTAATAGTTCCATCATGTTAGTGGCAAACCCAAGAATAAACAGAAATGCAAAGGGGAGAGGTACTTGTCTTTTTACACAAACCATGTGATAAGATTCTCCCGTAAAGATTGTGGGCTGAGTGAAATATGTAAAACAGCTTGTTGAAGAAAAAATTGGTTCAGGAGGGACTGAATGGCTCAAGAGATTAGGGATGGGATAATAGCTTTTCTCCATTTAAGTGGCAGACCAGTTCAAATCAATTCTAGGTCTCTAGAGACTGGAAGGTGTTGCTATCCTGTGACTCCTTCATAGCTATTTGAAATTATATTTTTGGTCTCAATCCCATCCTTAGTTGCCAGAAAATTATCCCCAACCCAATCAGCACTGAACTACTTTGAACTATCTGTTGTCTTCTCCCCCAAAAGATGTACAACCTTCAAGGCTGTGTGTATGATTGATGACTGTCTTATTTAGTGCTATATTGCTGGTCAGAAATACTTTGTTTTACATGCAATGAACAGATTTCAGAAAAAAGAGAGATTCTGGAATATGATGCAATATAAAATTCTTTTAAAAAATGTTAGGATCTGTTCTTCTAATGTGGATTTCTTCAGAGAACAGGGCTACTTTCGGACACCTTGAGCCCCCAGCTCCACAGTGCATGAGGAGGTGCGCCTGCCTGCAGGCTGCGTTGGGACTTTCCCTACAAAAATGTAAATTGTGAAGCATGGCCACAACTTAAGAAACAGCTATTGGTCATAAGTAACAACTGGAAAATTCAAATTGGCGGCTTGCCCTCCAGGTTTGTTTGGAAGCATCTCTTTAATGTGTGAAGCTGGACCAGCGAAGTGATGCTAGGGTCATGCCAACTTACAGCAGCTCAGAATCTTGCCTGTCAGTTGTATTCTGAAAGATCGTAACAAGTAAAATAGCAGACATTGATTATTCTGCCAAATGTAAAGATTCAAGCAAACAGTAGGAAGTAATGCTTACCAAGCTGCGGAGGATTTGGATCTTTTAGCGGCTACAGCAGTAAGTCTAGAGCTAGTGAATTGCAGCAGAGTTCATATTATTCAGTGTACCAAAGGAAAAAGAGACCTGGGGTTATGAGAGAAAAAACCCAGCAGTTCTGTGTTTATCGCTGCTTGGAAAAAAACAAATAGGATATTATGACAATGTAAAGGTGTCAGAGAATTGAAATCACAATGCTATAATCACATTTTCTATAGAACTGATGCAATAGGAATTCAGTTGCAGGTGCCTTGCAGGAGAAATTTTATTTTTGCCTTAGCCCAGACAGCTCCAGGTTTAAGAACGCTCAGGGAGGGAGGGGGAAGGCTAAAGGGGTTAAGGAAATAGGGCACCATAGAAGTGACCTATGGGAACTTTCATTATTATATGGAGCCTTGATGAGCGAAATGAGAGGCATTGCTCTCCAGCATGAAAGGCTGAAATGTCGAGGGAGCAATGGCAAATTAATCTATTAAGAATAAGAAGGAGGTTGAAGAGTGTGACTCAGTATGATGGAAATATATGGAATAAACTGCAGTGTAAAGTCACAATGATTTCTAAACATGCTCATCTATGATATTTACAATGAAACAGGGATTTCTATATATGTGTATATGTAGAAGATAAAGTTTAAACAGACAGAATAGATCTTTCTTTTCAGCTACAGCCAGTATTTGTAATGACCAGACCTAAATTAGAAGTTCTGTTCTGAATGTTCCAATGTGCCAGGAATTTTTCTTTTTTCTTTTTTCTTTTTTTTTTTAAAAAAAAGGACACACTAATAAAATGCCTCACAGGCACTTTTCTCTGTGGTGATTTTCCTGTTTTGCTGTGACATTTTTAACTTGAATTTAGTGTTTGTAAAAGGTGCTATTTGACAGCATTGTGTAACTGAAAGCCTCTTTTTATTGACAGATCATGCACACTCAAGGCTGGGGAAATTTCTCTATGTCAGCCTGGTGAGCGACACCCTGCAGCCTGCAGGAACCAGCTTCCAGGAAGAAAAAATGTTGAGTCCACAACAGTAAGTCCAATCTTATGTCAAATGTTGCTGCTTGATTATTTTTAAAGACCTTGCATCCAAAGGATTTGGAAGAAGGCATGAGAAGTTAGCCAGGTGACAGGACTGCATGGGTTACTTTTTCTGTTCCCCAGCAGTGGTTGCAGCTTTCTGGAGTGTTAATGCTTTGTGCACTGGTGGCTGAAGTGAGACCTGACCTGGATGGCTAAGAACCTTTTGGTGGAGCTCATCCTACAGGATGCAGCTGCTCCTCACCGTGGCTCTTGGGAAGCGAGGGTCTCACGTTTGCTCAGTGCCCATCTCTGACACCAATCTCTAGGCCTCGATGTTAATCATTTTATGAAGCTCACGTAGTTTCAGACTTTTACTTTTGCCAGCTTATTATAGTCTAGGAAGATGAGATGTGACTATGCTGAGATACAACCCCCAGTGATGGCGCTTTATAATACTGTATAACTGGAGGATTGCTATTGTAGGCAGAGAAAAAGGCAATAAAGCAGCATTGATATCCTGCCTGCCCTCTTACAGGAGTTATTGAATCAAACCTACCAGAACTGCCAGACAAACAATTTGCAGCTGCAGTCTGAAGCCTGACAATGACACAGAATCAAAAAGAAATAGTTGGAGTGCATGGGCTTGTGAACTCTTCTGCGACCCACCACAGCAGGCTCCCTAGGATTGTTCTCCTCTTTCTGGTCCTTTCCCTGTACAATTCCTTCTCTTTACCTCCCTTTTTATCTCTCTCCCATTTTCTCTCCTATGTCTTGCCATTTTCAGCTCCTCACACCTTTCTGCTTCCCTTTTCTCTTTCACTGCCTCACTATTCCCTTCTGTTCCCTCCAGTATACCTCTTGCCTCTTCTTTGTTTCTCCTTTGTGAGTTCTAGTGCCCTCCTCTGTTCCTCATTATTTGTTTCCTTAATACTATTTCTTATTTTTGATTAACTTAACTGCCCCCCATGTTTTCCTTACACTCTTCTATTCTCCCTTCCCTGTCGCACCTTTTTCCCGTTTCATTTTCTTCTCCATTTTGTTGCTCGTGGTTTCTCCTTTTCTGTCAATTCTCCTACCTTCATTTTTCTTGAGCCATTTTTTAGCCAGTAGCTCAGCTCTGTGTTGCTCTTACTCCTCAACTGTGAAGATTTAAACCTTTCCTGGGCACTAGGATTTCCAAAGTGCCAATCCAGCTCAACTAAGGGGAACTGATGTGGTTTGGCTCTAAGGTCTGTGAAGAGAGATACTTCAAAAGCCAGCGGAACAGTAGCACTAGCAAATACTCTGTGGCTCATGAGCCAGACCTACACTCATGGTCTGATTCAAAGCTTATCACATTAATGGGATCTGGATCAGACCTGCAAGTACCATCTTCTTACCAGCCTTTTGTCATTTATTTCAATAGATGTCTCAACACTTCCAGTTTCTTACACTGTATAGTTTTGTTTTGGCTCAGAGCATTCCATGGTTTTTTTAATAATTATTATTCTAAAGCCCATGCAATGTATATAGGGTTCAATGGAAAGCAGCCGTACCGTGAAATATGTTCAAGCTCATTTATAGAAAAAAACCCACTTCATAGATTTTGCATGTTCATGACAATTATCTACTATTTGGGGGAAGACTTTTCCATTCCATTTCTTCTCTTATAACCAGTGTCTAACCATAACCCTTCTAAACTTTAGATGCACAGTCTTCTAAATGACTGGCAATAAGGTAAGCAGTGTACAAACCCTCTTTTTGTTTGCTTTTATTTTTCCTTTTCTTCCTTCCATCCCTTGCTTCATCATAAGTGACAGGCTTAGGTTTTGTTCTAGGATTGTTTGCTTATTTTCTTTCTTCCCTTTCCCCACCCACTTCCACTTAGGAGCATTTTGATTTGCTGTTCTTCATGACAACATTTCCCATTTCCTTTTAAAAAGTGGTTGCTATTACTTGGCAGTCATACGTTCTATGAGAGCTCAGTCACAAGGCCAACAACCATTGCTCTCCTCTAGGCACACCAGGGCAGTCCCATCCCTGGAGGGCTCTGAAACTGCAGAAGCTGCCTGAGAAAGGGAGCAGAACACTCACTGTCCTATGGTTGATCACTAGCAGGCCCAGGCACCAAGTCATGTCTTGTTGACAAGATGCCACTTCTCCGGGTGTATTTATGCATAATATCAGTGTGAAAGAAACTCTTCCTCCTCTCCCATTTTGTTTACTTCACTTGGTGACTCCAGCTACTGCGTCTGAGGAGTTTTGCTCTCCTCAAAATCAGCACCTGTGTAAGACAACCCTTTCTGCTCTGATTGGATTTTTTTTCTCCTTTTGTCTGCTTCTTTATTTCATTTAAAACCTTAAACTCCTTCCCGTTAAGATTTTGAGCACAGTTTGGAATGGAGGGAGCAGTCAGAGCGTTACCTGAAAAGTCCTAGTTTATTTTTAGCTAAAGGAAGAGGAAAGTTGATTGGATTAGCCCAGCAATGTGAATACCTGATGCAGCCTGCTATCAACACATCAACAAAGGAAGGGTTAAGTACGATTTCTTTCACTTTCTTTCACTCACCCCTTTTACCCTATCCTGCTTTGCCTTTCTTCACCAAGTAACTGACACTTGCAACAGCCGTGCACATTCCTGGGCATGTTCTAGTACTGGTCAATACATGAGTAAATCTCACGGTCCCTCCTGCTGTTTCACATTTGCCACCTGACAGCAGTGGATGCTCAGGAAGACCGAGGGGTAAGGTTTTAAAGCATTACACCAGGCTTTAGCCGTGTGACATCTATTAAAGCAATTGGGAGCCAGGTGGCTAAAACCCAGTGCAATTCTTTGTAATGGTACCCCTGAGAGCACCCATCTCCTTTTAGCACTGCTATTGATTAGGCAATTCTTGACTTTGAGGAACAAAATTGGTGTGTGCATCAAGGTTCTTTTCCTCAATTTGGCCTGGTTTGAAATTAATCGTTCACTTTGAGCCATTTTCTTAAGCAGCTTTAAGCTTCAATAAATTTCAGTGTGGTTTGATTTTTCTATCACCTTTCTCTGTGGAGTCCTGTTGTTTACTAGTCTTCTCTAGGACATCTCCAGAGTTGTTTGGTCTTTATCCTCATCTCCTGCATTGATCCTGGTACGTTGTCCAGAGCGATTATCCAAGCTCGGTAAAATGCTGGGAGCTTTATTTAATGGCTGCACACGGTGCACAGACAGCAGCTCTAAGGCCAGTGGGCACTTGGTTTTCAGTAGGGGCAGTGCATTTGATGAGATAGACCATGGGACATTTTAGAATATTGTCCAGACCCTGCCTCTGTCTTGCCTGAAGTGATATGGTGTTCTTAGAGAGAGCACATAAACCGTGAGCAGGTTCCTCCTAACTTCAGAAACTTTCAGGAGTATTTGATATTTACTAGGGAGTGAAGTGCCACACAAAAGCACATGAATGTACATGATGTTTGTGAGAAGGTGAAAACAAATAAGTAAAAATAAGGACAGACAACCTAAGAAGCATTGCTTCTTCCCCTGACCTCAGTGGAGCAGCATGATTGTACGTCCAACTGAATCTGTTGTCTGTTAGCAGTTTTACTCTGGTCAGCATTGTCAGCTCTCGATCATTGTTTGTCTTCCCCTTGTTCTCTGTCAAGGTAGTTTTCATTCACACATTCAAACACAGGCTCGGGAGGATTTTATTTTTAATTTTTTAAGTTCTCCATATGAAAGATTCAGCAAGCAGGCATCAGCTGCATAAGGAGCTGGAGTAATTTTCTGTGGGCAAAGGGCTGCTCTCCTCAGTGCTACATTTATTTTCCATAAGCATCAGAGTTCATCGGTGAGCTCCTCAGTATGCTACATTTCATAGTATCAAAGAAACAAGTGAGTCACAACTGCTCTGTTCAAATTTGTCTCCTGTGCTCTGATCTGGGATGCGTGTCCCAGTAAAACAGGCAGGGGATGCTTCTTGATAGTTCTGTCAGCAATTCTCCCTAGAAACTGCAAAAGATAAATCCCAGATCGATCCATAAATCCCAGAGATGCTAGGGGTGGTTTCCTGGGACTTTTCTTCCACTTTTACCATGGGGATAAGGAGCAAATGTACCAAGCTGCATTAAACACCCATGGCTTGGTTTTGCCAGGAGATAGCACAGGTGGGTTTGAGATGCCTTCCAGCGTATCAGTGTCTCAAATCCTGGGAAGAGGAGTGACGAAGCAAGGTCATTATACCAGAGCAGTCCTGAGGCATCCAGCTAATATGATGGCTGGCAGTACCCAAGGAAGGAATGTATTCAAAAGAACCGTAATATCTCTCAGTCTTTGTGCCATGCTGTCTATACCTTTCCCCTCGGGGGGCCCAGGAGCTTCAGCTTAGTGTAGCAGGGTGCTCTGGGAGGCATCCATGAACATGTCATGCCCGAGGCAGAGTGCCTTGCTGAGGGATGCGTTTGAATGAGACATTGCAGTTCTCAGTGGGGAAACTTTAGTTTGGTTTCCTGTGCAATAGATTACCCAAGAACAGAGTAAAATCAGCATTTGGAAAACATTTTGTCCCTCGCTACACAGATTTTCCAAAGCTGCTTTTCACTGCTTGCCTAGAAGGTCCCATTCAATTAGGAAATGTAGAAGTGATTTTACATGGTTTAAAACAGTGCATGGGAAGCTGTTCTATTTTCCAGGCTTTTAAAGAATGTGACCACAGAGGATATCAACACAGATTTGTGGGATCATCTTAGAAAAGGTTGAATATAAAGTTTTGTTTGCAAATACCTATGCCATCAAAACTTGATTTACCAATGCTGTTTACCATTTGATCAGATAAAAGAATATTAGCTCTTAAAAATGAGACATAAACTGAATTCCTTTCCCAATGAAGCATATAATGATAGTACCCTGTTTCTCTGGGCTTGTGTAGCTCCTTTTGTCATCCAAACAGACACAAGCAGAAGTAGCCTTTGAGCCCCTTCCCACTGTTCCAACACAGCAGTTGTTTCAAACAGCAGAGAGCCAGGTGTAAAGTGGGTTACGAAGCTTTGAGGTGTCCTCTGGCAGTTTTTGCTTCTGTGGCTTACATGCTCCTGCCTGCAGCTATTCCCCCTCTCCACTGCTGGAATTAGCTACCAGCAGCCAGAGCACGAACCCCTGCCCCGCTCCCCCAGCG
Organism: Todus mexicanus; assembly: GCA_013389965.1. Taxonomy (NCBI): domain Eukaryota; kingdom Metazoa; phylum Chordata; class Aves; order Coraciiformes; family Todidae; genus Todus; species Todus mexicanus. The sequence continues at coordinate 2,744 of WEIS01030589.1, read as the reverse complement.
CCTCTGCCGCTGTGCCCGGCTGTGGGGAGCCAGGGCCCGTGCGCAGGCTGGCAGTGAGTTGCTGGCACAGCACTGCCGGGGACCTCCGCAGCGACGTTCCCAGGAGAATGTCATCGTCAGGATTATGGCTCCATTTCCGTATGGACGCTGAGTCCAAATCAGAATAAATCCCTCAGTTCTTACTGTATAGCGTGTTAGGGCGAAATAATGCCAAGCCTGATCCAAAGTTCACCCCACCCGTGTTTTTCTCAGCTGCATCGGGCTTGGAAAGAAACCCAACAAATAACCTATGAGCAAAATTGTATAGAACGATCAACATGCAACTGTCACGCTGCGTTTGTCTCATGTCGTTAGTCATTATGAAAGCCTGCATAATTCTGGAGCACAACAACAATTTCCACACAGCAAATTGCAGATTGTGTTTGCCAACCCACAAACATAACAATACTTATTTCGAAACTTTATAATGTTATCAAGGGCAAATTCACTTTACCCGTACAAATAGCCCCATTGAGACAACTTCGATTGCGAGCACAAGCAGGCAGAACTTGGCTCTAGGCGCAAGAAAAGCAAAGCTGGCTTCCTCCCATGGTAGAAACAGGGGATGTGTAAGCACAGAGCTGGGGAGAAACGTCTCTGGCAAGCGTACCACCAGGGACCCAGGGAGGAATGTCAGGATACAATTGAGATAATGGTGCTCAGGCTCCCCAGATTCATACCTTGTTCACCTTCCTACCTCGGTCATTTGGAAAGACCGCCTTCCTCCAGGTTTCATGCAAAGCACAGCATCCCCCAGTGCACCTCTGCACTTCTGTGGATCAAACTTACCCTTGGTGTGAATGAGCTTACCACTGTTGGAAACAACAGACCCACTCTTTGGAGTTAGATCCACTGAAAAGCTAGTTTGTATGTCTGATTTTTTTATTTGAGTTATCAAAGGATTTTTGAAGTTAATTTTATTATTTAGCACTGCAAGCATCACCGGGTTTAGGCTCAGTTTTAGGTGGAAAAGGGGTTTTTTAACGTTCCATCACCTATCTTGGCAGATTCTGTGTATGCCAGAGGCAGTCTTCTTAACCCTGGATCAAAACATAATCTCTCCTGCTTTCATAAAACCTTTTTCTCTAATTCTCTCTCTAGTAAATTATATTCTGTTCTTTGCCCTTGAATAATTTAAAAATGTATAGAATAAAGTGTGCGTGGGGGGTTCTGTTCCATTGAGCGATACCTGGTAATCAAAATACTGCATTCATATCTTGCTGCAATGATCTCATTTCTATTGGGACAGCACTCCTGTGAGCACAGGCCCGTGTTGTGTTCATCCTGTTACAACCAGATAAACTCATAATGTAGACAGATAAGAGCTATGCTCATTAATCTATTAATTGCCTATTGTCAGTTGTCAATATGTTTCGCTTGATGAGAAGCTGGAAGATTAGTTTGTATTGTGAGGATGTAGATTTTTGTTCTGTATTACTATTATTTTATTTTGATGTGTGGAATACTACAAAATGACATTCAAGCTGGTAGCGTCTCACCCAAGCAGAGTAGAGCTGGCTGCTTTTAAAGTTTCTGAAACCAGAAAAATGCTGTGCCCCAAACGGCTATAAATTAAAAAGCATATTTTCAATCAGAGGACCCTGCAAGAGCTCTGACTGTGTTGAGTAACACGTCTTTTATGATGGGCATTCAGGACATCCTTAAAATCAACACAGCCTGAGGTACCCTGATTTCCTGGGGAAGCTGAAACTCTGTGGGGACTTCATTGTTCACTGGAAATTTGAGACTGATTTTGTCTGTGACTGGAGCTGCTGGAGCAAGATTTTATTATAATTGTGTGACCTTTAATACACCATGAAGAGATTTCAAGTTCTATATTTTTTCTAGCCTATAACAAATCAAATGTTTAACTATAATGTACAGTCACCAAGTTTACACCTTAAGAAGGGTTATTTTCAAGGGCTTATCTCTACAAAGAACAGTGGAGCAGAGACAGTTTCAGAAAAAAAAAAGGAAAAAGAAGGGAGAGGAACATCACAGAAAGCGCTTTATAGACCTATTTGAATCACAGCTTTAAGTCATTTATATCACGGCCAAAAAGCCCATCCATGTGTGCATTTAATAATGATGGCCAATTCTGAACGGAGACTGGAAATTTTCCTCTCCATGGCAGGAAGCAAAAAAACCCCTCGCTGTTTCTGAGTTGGTAACTTGACCTGTTTGAATTATTTTTTTACTTGCGAGACTATCAGCCAGGTGGCCAGCGTTTAAACTCTGAGGACAGATCTGGGAATTGATTTTTGTGGAACTACCGTAGTTAGGAGCAACCGATGATTAGGCAGCTCATGCATTTTCTAGGTGCACTTAGGCAGATCTATCGGACAAATAGCAGCTCATCCATGGGGCGGTGATCTTCATGCCATCTCTGGATAGATTTGAAGAATACAGACGGATCTTGCATACTGTCCGGGACATGTAATGGTGCTACATGTTGGGCACAAGACCCTGCCTTCCATATTTTCTGCTGTGACAGAAAGCAGTTTATTACCTCAAGGTAGACAACATGTGCTCCCCTCTGGCTGCAGTCATTCCAGTGACGGGTGTAGGAGTCCATTTGCAAGATCCAGAAGCCCCTGTTATTATTATCAAGGATGGTCACATAAAACAGAGTTTAATCAGATGAATTTTCTCATGATGTATGTTGGAGGCCAGGGGTTCATTTCAAATTTTCAAGGAAAAAAAAA
>WEIS01030582.1:552-12207 GCA_013389965.1 Todus mexicanus | reverse complement strand
AACACCTGCTACCTACTGATCAGCAAAGATGAAATGTTCTGGTTGTCTTAGTCCAGTATGTGAAAGAAGGATGTGAAATGACCCTTTCCATAAGCCAGTAAAGGCCAGAAAGGAGCATCAGAACTCGTTATGTGTTCTCTTCTGAGGCGGATGGGTTGAGTTTGTATCTGGAAAGCACACCAGCCAGTGGAAAAGCTTGCAGCCTGTGTCAGTTATGTGGGCAAATGACAGGTTTTTTTGCGTCCTAATTCCGTTAGGATTCGATGGATAATGCTGGATACCATCATTTTCTGTGCACATCTAGGCTTTTTGACCAAGTCAGTGAATTGCAGTGCTGCTCAAGAGGGGTGAATCCGCTGAGACAAGGCTGTGTTGACAAACTAGGGCAAATTTTAAATGTCTGTTTAGTGGTCTGTTTGATGGACATTAATTATTGCTAGAATACTTGTTTACTGGGATGAGAGGGAAAACTCTCTCTCTTTTCACCTGACACTCATGAAGTTTCTCATGGTAATCTGTGTTTAGGCCCGAGAGGCAGTCCTGCCTGAGTTGCTTTATCAATGAGGAACACACAGGCAGAGAATAAAATTACCTGGTATTTATTTGCACATTAAAATCTTTTTATGAATAGGCTATACATTCCTCTCTCCTACCCCCTTGGGATGTGATTCCCCATTGTAAGATATTCACGATTTATGTAAATGATTGTGATTGCCAAACTCATCAAACCAAGGACAAAAGCAATCACAGGCACTCATCTAGCATCTAGCTTCCTGACTCCAGCTCCCACATTAGCCTCTACTTCATTAAAATATATATGACCCAATTCAAGAGCTAATTTGGACGAAACCATTAGGCTTCTGTCCTCATCACTGGTAGAAGTCTGAGGTTCATTTTCACACATGAGTGAGCAGTTGCAGCTTTAAGATGCATGAAGGTTATTGCTGTGTATGTGCATATGAAAGAGAGAGGTAAAGCGGCAGACAGTAGACATGCTCTTATTATTTCTGTAATTGCATCATTTTATAAGGTCTTATTGGTGCTCCACCTCTGGAACACTAGGTAGGATATAAAAATATATGGACGAGTTAAACACATGAAAGGAAAATTGAACCTCTGAGAAGGGAGAGTGGCAAGATGCTCATGTTGTGTTGTACCTGTTGGGTGACAGTGTCAGTGGGGTCCCTGGTGGAAGATGTCTGGTTAGATCTCCAGAGGTGTGTGGACCAAGCCCAGAGAATCTCTACACTGCAAAATTTTCTGTTTTGGTTGTGGGTTTTTTAGGGGGGTTCTTTTTTGTTGTTTGTTTGTTTGATTGCTTGTTTTTCATATTAGTTGGCTGTTTTAAGTGCCTTAAATTCAAAAGGAGCCCTTAGCAGATAGATTTTGCAAAAATGCTTGGAAGATCTACAGACTCAGAATCTCAAGATATTTTTAATCCAGCAAATCCAAGTAATGTATTCCAGTGATTTCCCAGTCTTAGGGAGGATGCTGTGACTAGATTGTGTCAGTAATGTCTACTGGCATGTGTGGCTGGCAGGGGTTTCTTCCCTGAGCCACTATTTGGGGTATCAAGTTACTCTCCGGACTGATGGATGAGTCACCAGAATCTCTGTTTTGTTTGTGCGTTTTATCAGAGATCATCAGGCAGCCGTCAGGATGATTGACTAACTCCGCGCCAAGTGTCAGGCAAAAGTAGCTGAAGTGAAGTAACATAAGTGACAGCTAAAGAATAAGAAACAATCTGTCTTTTCAAATGAGTTGTTCTGTTGGCAATTTGACAAATTGTACGGTGTAACTGAAAGTTCTAGTTAATGTGTTACATTACTTTATTTCAAAATATTCTGTTATAAATTGCTTACATTTAAATTCTGACAGATAGAATGCTTAATGATATCAGTACAAATACAATAAAATTGACATTAAAATGCTGAGACAGTGCAAGTCTTCTGAGATTTATTCCTAAATATACTTGCGAAGTCCTGTTTCAGCATTTTTAAAAAGAATTTGACATTTTTGTTTTCCACAAAACATAATGTAATAGGAGATTTCTCAATATAAATGGACAAGAAGGAGAAAGGGTAGGATTGGAATCAATTTATTTGCTTGTAGAAAACCTCCTGCAAACTTCTGCTCAACTGATTTATTTGGGTGCCATACAAACAGACTGATTTAATTTGTCTGCTTTGCACAAATAATTCATGTCATTCCCATCCTAAGAAAACCTGACTTCTTTTTTCTTCGAGTTTGATCAAAATTACTCTGGTTCCATGATATTACAATGACATTTTGATGGGACCTTTAAAGAAGGACCATCTCTATGAACTCCAGGTTTGTCACACAACTGTACACCAGGAACGCTGAAAGAATTTTCTTCCAAATTTTTGTTTTTCCTGGCTGGTTAATGCCTTGGGAGAGCTTGCAGCTCTTGTGACTCTTAGTGTTTACCCATGTTTTGTGAAATTACTCTCATTCTATAAGAAAATGACAATCATGGTTAATTGAGCAGTGGCTGCATTCATTTATTATGATTTTATTTCAAGGTCTTGCAATTTGTTTCTCACAGTCTGTTGAGTCAGTGTCTTGTACGTGGCTAGCTAATGATAGAGCTTGTAAAAACCTTTACTGGAAAAATTGAAGTGTGATTTTAAACACTTGCAGTTTTGCAGGTCTAAGTCCCTATGGGGATATCCTTATGCTACAATGATCTTTTAATTTTCTTCCTTTTTGCCTGGACTGACAAATCAAATTTGTGACTAAATTGAAAGATTCTTCTCTGATTCCAAAGCAGGCATCCTCACATGAAGAGCTATTTGCAAGCAATCAAATGGCCATATTTTAAAAACATGCTGTGAAGGCGTTTTAAATGTCCTTGTTTTATTTGGTGTTGCAAAGGTCTAGGGAGTGTACATTGTCAGCTACCATGCTTGACTGAGAGTGCTAAATCAAGCACATGTGATCATTAAAATTGTCCACTGTCCATTAAATCACTAATACTCTAACTTGGGCTAAGATTGTTCGGCTGTTTTGCAGCAGCTTAGAGTATCTGGGTGCTTTAGGTTTCCTGTCATGCCTGTTGATCTGATACAGTGTGAAGGCACACTGTTTCTGTTGGCAAGTACAGATCATAGATTAAGCACCAGTTGTATGGCAGTACATCTGTTTGTCTCCATCAGTGCTGCCTGCTCATGCTGTGGTGAACATTTGTCCAGGAATCTCCGGGAGAACACGAGCAGCCAGCAGGAACAGATTTTTGTAACTATCACTTCTTTTACGAGACCTTGAGAACAGCAAAGATATTTTTTTTGCACCTGGCATTTCTCAAGCTTTCATCTCATCCCTCCTGATGATAAGCACGTGGTTGTTGGAAAGACGCATAGGCTGCAGTTACTGTGTTGAGGCTTGGGGCTAACACAGAAGATAGGGGAAAGCTACTTGCTGGTTGCTCTGCTGAAAGCAAGGCAGCATCTTCTCAGCGTGACTCTGATGGGGCTGGTGCTCTTCCTGTTGATGAGAAGACTCTCCCTCATGTGTTGATCTGATTTAAGCACCATTGGCATCAACATGTGTGACTCTCTTCTAGCGTAGCCGATGTGACCAAGGTTCTTCCTCGAAATAGGCTGACCCTGGAGTTCAGATACAGGCTAAGTGGTTATAGCCTAACGTAGATGAGAAGGAGCAGAAACCATTTAAATGGAAGATTACCAGCAAGTTACTGCAGAGAATGCAACCACTGCCTGAAGATATTTATCTGTTCTCTAATAGCTGAATTTGAATTTGCCTGTGGCAACTAGTGCCGTAAGAACTTTTTCCTTCAGATGCAGGCTTTTTATCGAAACCTTTCAAAGGCTGCAGTAGCTGCAAAAGGTGTGTGTGTATGCTGGAAGCAGCGAGGCTCTACTAACATCAGCAGATCCCAGTGCAGTTGCACTGAGGCTTGCCAGTGCCTGCATGGACAGAGGTCCCTCACTGTGTTTGACTCGGGACGGCTTGCTCTGCAGCTAGGGAGGCAGTTTCAGTGAAGAAAAGAAGAAAGGGAGGGCTTTAAAACTCCTCCCTACCTTCCCGTCAGCCATTTTTGTGCGGGATTCTCCTCTGTCGGGAAGCTGGGTTTTTTTGGGAGGACATATACCTGCTGGCATAATTCCTGAAAGTATTAGACATGGCAGTGCTTTGGAGATCCATTGTGGAGAATTGCAGGTGGAATCCCTTGGCAAGGGTTTAAAAAAGAAAAAAAAAGATGATTGCACTAACCTTGCTTCTTCTCCCCAATTTAAAATAGCTTATATGTTGGTGTTTTCTCTTTCATTTTCAGAAGGATGAACGCTAATCCAGAGGTTGTGATGATAACAATTGATGGGTTTACTTTTGTCATGTAGTGAGTGTTGTATTATCTTTCCATTCTGTGATTTATGGTAAAAATAAAACTGCTGACAGTTCTGAGAATGCAGGGGAGGCTTCATGAACATATAGTGAAATAAAAAAATAAATAGGTGAAGAAGAATTACATTCTTTACTAGTGTTTCTTTCAGGCTCATTTTTCTAAGGCAGATAATAAAATTATGTTAGCTTAATTCAAACAACTATATTTAAAATATTTTATTCTTTTGTTTGCTCCCTTGTTTAATCTATATCTCCAGACTTTTGAAACACAGGTCATCTTCTTGAAGAATCCCACCATTGCCTTAGTTTGCAACTTAGTTTCTTGAACTATCAGCTGTACATATTTTGCATTTAATAAATTAATTTATTAAGGAAGCAAAGAAATTGATTATTCAATTACTGTGGATCAGGTACCAAACATCTTAGTATGTTAGATGAAGCATGAAGCTGATCAATAAAAATCTATTTCATCAGCATTTCCTAGCAGTGAACTAGCTGCTTGGGAATGAAAGCACACACATGCAAACCCCTTTCTCCTCTAAATGTTTTCAGATGATGTGACTGAAACAGAAGTGTCCTGTGCAATAGATCTGTGCATAACCATGGAATTTGTTATGTTTGAAATGCAATTTGCATTTCGTTTCTGGGCATCTTGGCCTGTATCGGGAATAGTGTGGCCAGCAGGACTAGGGATGTAATTCTGCCCCTGTACTCAGCACTGGGGAGGCCTCACCTCGAGCACTGGGTGCAGTTCTGGGCCCCTCCCTTCAAGAAGGACATTGAGGTGCTGGAGCGGGTCCAGAGGAGAGCGACCAGACTCGTGAAGGGACTGGAGGGAAAATCTTATGAGGAGAGGCTGAGGGAGCTGGGGCTGTTCAGCCTGGAGAAGAGGAGACTCAGGGGGGACCATATCGCTCTCTACAACTACCTGAAGGGAAGTTGTAGACAGGAGGGGAATGGGCTCTTCTCTCAGGCGATTTGTGACAGGACAACAGGGCACAGCCTGAAGCTGCACCAGGGGAGGTTTAGGTTGGACATTTGGAGGCACTTCCTCACAGAAAGGGTTATTAAACACTGGAATGGGCTGCCCAAGGAAGTGGAGTCAGCGTCCCTGGAGGTGTTCAAGAAAAGACTAGATGCCACACTTAGTGGCATGGTTTAGCTGGGTCTTGGTGGTAGGTCATAGGCTGGACTTGATGATCTAAGAGGTCTTTCCCAGCCTTAAATATTCTATTCTATGATTCTATAAAAGTTACACACATGTTTGTTTGTATTATATATGTCTGAGCAAGATATATAGATCCCGTGAGTAAGAAACATGTTATGAAATCTACATGCAGAAAAAATTTGTGTATCTTAACATGAAAGCTGTGTTGAACACTGGCAACAGTCCAAATACAAAACTGCCATGGTTTGTGTGTGTCTGCCTGTTTCCTTCTTCTTAAAGATCCTTTAAAACTTTGCTTAAGAGCAGACTCTTCCAGATGGTTTGTGGAGGGTGATGCCAAACTCTTCTCATAGTGGACGTATTAGAGGTCAAAAGGAAAACAAACAAGTCTTCTCGTTGGGAATTTATGTGCAGCATGACTGCTGAACACTTTGCCTACTTTTCTTTTTTTAGGGTGATGTAAAAAATGTTCCTGTTGCAGATGATGGAATAGATCATGTACTGCATAAGAATGACAGCGTATCTTGATTTTGGGATATGGGCAGTAGAATATAGTGACCTTGTCACCTTTACATCAACTTTCTTAATGTTGCTCTACGTGGATTCTAAATATGCAAGCATCAGTCCATTGCTTGTCTACAAAACAATGAAGGTGTTGGGCGGTAGTGCAGTTATTGTGCTTATGTTTGCATAGTTGTTTAATAATCTTCAATTTGCATTCCCCAGGCCCCATTCTGCACTCTTAGGGAAGTCTCAGACCGTCAGTTTTTGACAAATATTGAATGTAGTTTGTGTAGTGTACTGAGAGGAAAGAGATGGCAGTGCTCTTATTCTAGTGGCTTCAGTGGAGCTCCTTTCCATTTACACCTGCATAACTGAGATCGGAGCTAGGTCACTGGTGTCTGGAGCCCTATTTTTTCTATTTTTTTTTTCTTTACTAGAATCCATCTAATGATATTCAACTGCTTGAAAAATGTCAAGGGAGCCAAATAAGCATTGCTTGGTGGTTTGGGAGTCCTTCTTATCTTTGAACAGTTTTATTTTGAAAATAAAATTGTGCAAACTAATTATAATGCATTTTGCAAAACTCTGCTTCTGATGGTTTGTGTTACTAGTACACTCTCTTCCAGCTTCACATCTCTCAGCTAGTCCTGGGAAATGTTATGGCAGAAGAAGAATCTTTATCCCGTGTCTATGAACCTGTAAAAACTACTACCACCACAAATGTACACAGATGAAGGAAGCAAATCAAGTTAAACTCGAGGCAGATTTAAGTCCCTCTTAGCCAAACACTTCACTATGCACTTGACTACAGACATGAGTTTAATCCATTTTTAGTCAACGAGTCACTTAAGCACATGACTAAGTTCCACTGTGTTACTGTGATAGGCGAGCGTGGGCGTGCGTGCCTTACTGACTTGGAGTCTGTTGTACACATTAAGTGTAAGGGTCCAATAGTGTCGTATGTGTGACGTTTGTGCCATGCTAGTAAGGTATAAAGCCTCAGACTAAGGATGAATCATCAGCATCACCACAGCAACAAATTTCTTAATACTCAGAAACCTTAGTCTCTTGTGAGACAGAATCTCTTGTTACATGACCTTGGTAGAGCATCGAGAGGGTTTTTATTGGAAGAAACTGATCAGGGAGGCTTGCACGTGTTGAAGTTCAACCAGCCCCCCTGCTTTGCTTTGTACAGGACATCTCAGCTCGGACTTCAAGTCCTGTAGCTGCTTGCTGGACACTGCCCTGGTGCTCTCATGCACTTAAGGAAACCTACAGCCATCCTCATGCTGATGGATGTGCAAGGAGAGGGGCACCAAGTACCCTGCTGCTCCTTGGCACCTGCCTGCAATCCAGGAAGAATCAGAGTTTGTTAAATCCACAAACATTTGTCTATCAGCATCAGCTACTTCTAACTGGGACATGTAGGTCCATCCATGAAATTAAGTTATTTGATATACCAGATTCTCAACTGGTGAGATTCAGTACCTGAATTAATTACAACGATGTAAACCAGCCAAGGGGAGGACCCATCTTCCTCTGCGTGTTTCCATTCAGAGAGCTTGCTCACTGAAACAGATGTCTGAAGTACTTTTTTTTTTTAATAGCAACATGAATTGATTCTTTTGAGAGAATGCAAATATTCAGAATGAACTATTTTTAGCCTATTTTGGGGGTTGAGTAATTGTACTAAAAACTGAGGCTGGTATCCCTTCCAGTCTCCAGCAGAGTGATGGACTTGCTAGAGTGAATTTTGTGTTATCCTATTCTCCTCATTGGCAGGGGTACAAATGTTTCCACGAGGACATGAAAAAGAAAAGGTACTTTTTCAATTCTTCCCATAGTGAACTGTAGCCAGACTGAGATTCCTTATGGGATATGGGTTGTCACACACCTCTCAGTCATTTAACATTCTCCGCTTTGTTGAATTCTCAAGAAAGGCATAGGATTCTGTTTTCAACTTGGTGCTTTAAAATGATTTAATAACCATGATGAGCCAAATGTTTTATGAGGCTTTTTGGCTTCTGTATGTTTTTCTAGATATGGATGAAGACACTTGAAGCTGAACTCATAGCAAGGGTCAGAAGGGGGTTTACGATGAGATGACCATCATGGGAGTTCTTTTTTCTCCCTGTAGTATTTATTTTGATTATAGAGCTCTTGATGGCAGCAGATAAGAGATTCATGGCTGCTCGAGAGCAGGAAGGCATTGCAGGTATAGCAAGGTTGGGCACCCAAATGAAGAGTTGGCCAATATTCTTTCATTTGTTGTGATAATTATGGTTTGAGGTTTTTTCTATTCATGAAAAACAGAAGAAGAAAGAGAATGTTAAAAAATACACAGAGAAGATAACACAGTGAGTATTGCTCAGTTGCTGGCTCTTGGAACTGCATGCCTTATGTTCTCTACCTTGGTAAGTTTGTTTGGAGGTAGCAGAGGCACTTGTAAATTAGAAAAACCCCCCACAACTCCCAAACCAAAACACACACAAGAACAGAAAGAATGGGCCGTTGAATGGGAGAGATAGAAAACAAATGTTTGGCCAGTTCATCTCTGTCTTTACTTAATGACAGTCTTTGTCCTGGCAGTTATCTTGTGGATCTGACTAGGCTCATTTCCCCAAATTTATGGCTGTCTATAATCAGAACTTAATGTGGTAGAGTAATCCCAGTCCTGATTCTGTGCTCTCTCTCATAATTAAATTACTTGAGACAGTTTGAGCTGAGTAGGGGCAGTTCAGTCCAGAAGTTGTAGCCTTCTGTCCGTATTGCAGAACGTAAGTGCTGGTTTGTGGATGTCCCCATCAAGAATAAGAAGCTCCCTTCCTGGATTAATATAGTTCAGTTTAATGGTTTATGTTTACATCAGTCTCAGTTTTGTGCCAGAGGAGTGCCAGATAGTGCTCAGAAGCTTTTCCAAATGCTCTGCCAAGCTCTTCCAAACATATACTGTTTTTGATATGATACAGTCTTTGGAGTTTGCCGACTTAACAGGCTTCAACTGGCTTTGGCATGGCAATACTTCTACAATATAAGTGTTAAGCACATGTCAGCTCTGCATTTTAATTCTAGGAATGAGATTTCATCCAACTTTAAAATTCTTAGTGTTTGCTTGCAGACTATGTTTATAGTTGATGTTTTGAATTTCTAAGTTCTGGATGTATTACACAATGTAGTTGCTTTCCATGATTAAATATTTGTAAAATTTGCTGTGTGGCATAGCTATATTTTTAATCAGTTAACTAAAGAGAACACTTTCATTCCTGAGAACACTCTCTTCTGTGTTAAAGGATGTGACATAAAGTGTGGAAAAAACTGTATGGTACAAATCTGTTAATGCTAAGAGGCACAGGAGAATTAGAGAACATAGAAGAGGACATTTTCCCCAGGTAATATAGCCTGTAGCTTGTTACTCTGCAAAGCAGATGATGTGTTAACTGTACAGCTCAAGAGACATGTTTTTATTGTAGTTTTTGATCATCTGAACCAGTCGAAACCCTTATGACTGCTCGGTCTTGAAGAAATAGATGACTTTTTTGTCTTGAATTAGTGATTACATTTGTAGTTCAGCAATATTTAAATACTTCATAAACTCTCAGAGCTGTCATTCCTCTTCTCATCTACACATTCTAGTCATTTTTTGGAAGCAGAGTAGTCCTTTCCAGTCACAATGTAAGGGTTGCTGAATAGTTCACGTTTAATTCTGGAAATGCGCATTTCTAGGTATGTTCCTGGAGATGAGGCAAATGTAATATAACATTATGGTTTTCTTTTCAGTCTAAATGATTAATTTTTTCTCATGATGTGGATACAACCTAAGATTTATCAATTTCAATTTATCAGGTCATTAATGGCCTTCTCTCCAGATGAGCTTCACAGACAGCAACCTTTTAAAATTTCTGTCTTCAAAATTGCAATTTACATGGGGAAGAGGAGTCAGTGGAGTCAGCTGGATTCACATTTTTCCAGGTCTTCAGAGTGGAAGACACTAGAGGAAAATAAACTTCTGAATACCTTCTGGGTCTAACATTATTCTCTGCCTACACTGATATATCATAAGATATTCTTTGCTGCCCACTAGCTAATAAATTTTACTGTGTGCTATCAGGGGAGTGCAAAATATGACCTCGAGAATTTGATATCCTTTTATATTGGGGGCTAGATAAGACACGGGTTCTTTATTTACCGTGAGGATTCAGAAATGGTTTCATATTTAATGGCAGCTATTGATTTACTAGATTTTTTTTTATTCTGTCCTGGGGGCTGGAAGGAGGAGTGCTTTTCCTCATGCATGAAGTAACAGCAAACAAAATTTTCAAATCCCAGTCACATGTAAAGGTACATCCCTTTATCAGCATAATCTAATTGGTAGTCTTTGGACTACTTTTACTGCTTGCTTTCTGTTTCCCCAAGAGGTATCTAGAGGAGATGTGGATTTAGGTGCAGTTGTACATGTGAGGGCACTCAAATGTGTCACTCCCACATCAGCCTGATCTGCGAAAAGACCACCAAATCTGGGAGGTGTTGTCCCTCTTATATGAGGTTTTGTCATTCCCACTTAAATAACCAAGTGATCTGATCTGTATCAGTGCTAAGCACCCGTAGCCTCTGATAACTTTCATAAGTTTTACAGCTTTCATGATCTGGAAATGAGTTAACTTATTAAATTTTTCCAGCTTCAGGATGAAGCCTTTAGTATTTTAGCCTTTATTTCAGTGACTTGTTCATAGGCTTCAGTGCAGTTTTCTGGAATAGTCTTTCAGATGCATCATCTCTTTGGCCACTCTTCCCTTCCCATCCCCCTTTTCCTATCCCTCTTATCTACAATCCCCTGAGCGGTTACAGCTGCTGTTCTTATACTCATCTGAGTAATCTGTACTGAATACTGCTGAAAGAACACATGACCACAATTCTTCTCCACCCCAATATTTTACTGTTATCCAGAGCAGGGATGATCTGAACATCTGTGTGTAGGTGCAGTTAGAAGCGTGTGTCACTGTCTTCCAGAGTTCTAGTAGCTCCATGCTATTGTGCCTTTGCCTGTGTTTAGAGGCTGAGGCCATACACTGAGGTAATGTTCATTTTTAAGCTTCAGAATAGAGTGATGTCTTTGTTGTATACTTTGAGTCCTTACATTGTAGATGACTTGCATGACTAACAGAACTTCTGATACTATGGGGATTTCTGTTTGCAAGGACATCTTTCCACAGACAACCTAGCTGGTTCAGTCTTTTGAAGTGAGGAGCACAAGTTTTTTATATGTAAATTAGTCAATGTAACATTTGTGTTGTACAAGTAATAGTGTAGGTCTGGCAGATTCCGTATATTCTTGTATATGGTAGTGCTAAATATTGTTTACTTCCTTATCTTTTTATATGTTGATATGCAAGGTCACAAGGTAAGTTGAAAAAATTGGATGGATATAAAAAGTTGTTTGAACAAATAATTCAGAGGACAAACTCTTCTGCGCTCATTACCAAAAAGGGAATTTTTCAAATATATTAAACAAATTCTGTGCGAATTTTGCAAAACAAATTTCTTTCACTGAGTGTTGATGTTTTTCTCTAGTTTTGCTTAACTCATTGAAAGGACTCAAAGCA
>WEIS01030578.1:0-12865 GCA_013389965.1 Todus mexicanus | reverse complement strand
CTAGATGCATTGTAGTAACCCGAAAATGGGATCACAGCACTAATAAAACAGTGAGAATTATTTTGATCTGCAAAGTCACGCAAGGTGACAATTCTGAAAAGAGCCACGTTTAAGTTTCTAAGTGATGATCCCTTTAAAGTCAGTCATTTAAAATGAAGGCTCAAATATAGTTCAGTAACCAGAGTGTCAGGATTTTGATTCTGCAGGGACAACATCGATGATGTTTTAATTAAGCCTTCTACTAATCCTCATGTCTTGAGTCTCAGTCTGCCTAATTCATTTGGAGAAGGGTGATGTATTTCAACAAGGCAAGTCATGCACCAATTTTAGATACCAGTAAGGTTACATAGCTTTAATTTTTGCTGAAAGTAGGTTATATTTTTCTGACTTATGGTCAAGTTATTTTAGTAAGGATTGTTACCACACCCAGAGAAACACAGAAAACCAGGTTTTGCCAAGTTAACAGGATTTTTCTTCCCTTTGTTGCTCAAAAAGCAATGAAATTATGAAGTTGCTATTAGAAATTTGGCAGCTACAATCCTTGTCAGCTTTCCTTGACTGCAATATATTTAGCATCCCTCAAGCAGCTTGCAAGAACCTACGTAAGTGCAGAAAGCAACTGAGCGTGCTGATTTTCCACAATGACAATGAAAGTTTCATGCCCACGAAGACAATTTGACTAAGTCACCTCCCTGAAATGCAACTTAACTGTACAGAGGAAAAATACCCTCAGATATTCTGTGTTAAACACACAAGGAAATTTTATTTAATCTTGTCTGGCCACCCTTTGATATAAAGATCACTTGTTTAAGAGCCATCGTCAGCAATGCCCAAACATTCCCGATGCAGAAGAGTTGCTTTGAGGACCGGGAAGTGTATGACTAACGTAACTGATCATCTTTCATTAAAGAAGTGAGCACACTGAGAATGACGGAGGAAGGTACATCCAGAGACAGACTGAACACAGGAAAGAAAAAGCAGATCTAGCAATCTCTTTGGTTACGTTCTTTTCATCTCTCGCTCAAACCTGCCATTTACTGAAACTTCAGCATCCTTCCTGTGCATACTCGTGCACCCAGAGCTGCAGAAAGGCTGATTTTCCTCCCATTTGATCCTTTAGAGAACCATACTGAACACGGAGAAATACACACAGCAATTTCTGCAAACAAGGTTTGTCATCCATGTTGTCCCTCTAGCAGTCAGAGGCAACCACCTCTCTTTCCAGTAACAGTTTTGCAGTTCCTACTACCTCAAGACTAAATAATCAACATCAGACATGAAGCTTTAAATCCAACCACCGCAGAAGTGGGGCATGCTCAAGTCCTCCCTTCCATTGTACCACCTGAGGTTACATGCTGAGCAGGATTTGGAGGAAACACTGACGTGTTGCAGATCTGCTGTGGAAGGCAAGAGTCTGGTGGTGAGCTTAGCAGTAACAGGGAAGAACTGCTTCAGGGACTGGTGAGATTCTCAGAAAGAAAGAACAAACAACTCTGATACACAGTTAAATTTTGAGCACACAGCGTGGTTTCAGACCTCCAGATAGCGCAGTTAGGAGTTTAGCTTCTGCCCTCTCCCATGAGCCAGCAGACTCTTTCTCAATCTGACAGGCTCTGCTCAAGCTAGGTAGGACAAGTTGATCGAATTGAAGCAGCGAGGGAGAGGCAGATCTGAGAAACGGACCTGTAGCACTCCTTGATCAGCAGCTTTTACACAAAATAGACCTGGATCAATCTATGCTGATAAGCTGTACATTGTGAGCATTAAATTCAGCCACGTCTCATAGCAGTCACAAACGGTTATGGTGCAAAGTCAACAGTATCAACAATTACTGCAGTGCATGAATTTCAGGACCTCTGCTGGGTAATTTGGAGGTTACAGCTGCAGAGGAAGCACAATGTGTGCAAAAGTATCCGAATTTCAAGCCTGACAACTATTTCTTTTACCAGATAATAAAATGGATTCAATGCAAAACGCAAATGAGTTCTTAAAAACCAACGCTTCTCTGCCCTGACATTTAAATCACAGTATTATTTAGATGCATCATTTCAAACCACTGCCAGGAGAATCCATGTTCAATTTTACCGCGTTTTGTTATTATTTTTATCACAACTTTACCCACATAATGCAAGAATCTTCTAAAAACTCCAGTGGTGACTCTAGTACAGTTAATGTAAATACATGACAAATATGTCTTGGGTTTCCACCGCGCTAAATCCTGCAGGTTTATTGCTGCCTTTTGACCACTGCATTAAAACTGCTTGATAGAAAATGCTCTTCTGGCACCCATGATTTCTCCATCTACTACTTCCTTATTGGTAGAACTTGCTGCTTGCTGTGACCACTGTGACTTTCACAGTTTGCTCAACTCCTAGTTTAATGCAATATCGCCCTCTTATTTCTCTTTGCCTCTCCGCTTTTGCACAGGCATCAAAGCTGCAGTCATCACCATGGAAACTGGTTGGAGAATTAAAAAAGAAAAAAAAAAAAGACCATGCCTCATCTAAAGCTAGTAGACTGCCACCCACTGGGTGCTTGCATTAGAGTCTTGGTATACAAAGCAACCCTGCCTGCTCAATGTGAGTAAATAGCCACTCAGTGCAGCCACCTGCATTCAGACCCACATATATGCATTTTTGGTGTCAACTCTTCTTCTCATCACATGGCAGGATTTGCTCTTAGTGCCACTCTCACGCTGGTGAAATTCATGGTTAATGCATGCAGCTTCTCTTTGCTACCTTTCCAACATAAGAATCTCTTGCTTGCATTGAAGTTTAATAAGCAATGGAGTCGCGCAGGATATACGGCTTCATCCTCTGCAACGGCTTCTTCCCAGAGCACAGACCTGGGTATCCTAGGAAAACAGACCTGTGCAATTCCAGAGGGAGCAGCAGAGTTGGGTTTTATCAGGGACCTGGCCATGAACTTGAAGCTGCTTCTTTCTATAAGGTATGAAAGACCCCAGAAGATTTGGGACTCCAGGGAGCTGGTTTTTGTTGACCCACAATGCTTTGTAGTAACTAGTATCAGATTTTACTTCAGGAAGATCTCCATGGTGATTTGAGCCTGCTGATATCAGCTGGTTTTTTGGTGGGTTTTTTCGGACGTAAGAAGAACAACAACAAAAAAAAAAAAGCTTAATTAAAGGCAAAAAGACCTCGAAAAATTGGACAAAGGATGAAGCACTCATATACATGCTGCAGTTCAGTTCAGTCCTCCAGACAGAAGCGAAACACCCTGAAGAAATCTCTCCGATGTAGTTTATGTCATTAAAATCATTAAGAACCTTGACTTCACTTCAATGCTCTATCATTTACTGAAAACATAAAGGAAATTAGCTGATGTGAAAAAAGAAGAAAAAACAAAATGTGGGAAAAAGAAAGAAATCCATAAATCCCTAAATCCCAAAGAATCACAATAATTTTTACAGGGGTTTAAGAGAGATTTTTCAGACCTGCTACAGTATTACGTATCATCTCTCTAGCAAAAATCTTTAAAATAAGAGAGGGGGATGGGGGGAAGGGAAAGGTATTCAGACACCATTTTTCTCTTTCAATATGTTCCAACAAGTTACATTTCAAAATCTCTCTTTTATCAAGTGAACAGCTGAGATTTTCACAAATTTGGAAGGGTATTTTTTTGATTTTATCTCATGTTGCAGAAAACAATTGAATGCTTGTTTCCTGCATGACTTTATTTTTTCCCCCTCTTTCTTTTAATAGGTTTTACAAATACATCCACACACTTGTTTCAATCTGACACTCCAGAAATGAATTAGATTTTGTATTTTTATCAGGCACAAGCCAAGCAAGAAAATAATTTGAAGTAGCAGGTAATTACACCAATGAAATATTTATGGAAACTGATTACACTTTTTTTTTTTCTTCCTCAGGATAATTGTGTTTTATGTAACTATGCAAAAAAAGCAAGTTCAGGAGTTATACAAAGTTATAGTTCACTCCTTTTACAAATGAGAACACAGGCAATGATTTCCAGAAGGCTGACGAAGTCCAAACCACTATTTGCAGTAATACTTATACTTGGGAGGTATAGCTATAAAAGACCTGTCTTCACCAGTCTTGAGACAGCCCTGGAGAAATAGTAATACTGAAAGTCATCTCTTCTCCAGCGTCAGAGCAGAGTCCGTGCTGTGACAGATCGTGCACTGACAGAGGCCAGGCTGGCGCTGAGGAGCTGCTGAACCATGCCATCACTTACTTTTCCCTGCCAGCCTGACCACAGCCTAGTATTTTTTGTCCCTCTCTTACTCCCAGACTAAGCTGCGTGGGACACACATGGTCTTTTCATTGCCTGCTTCTACTACTCCGGGTCCTGGACTCAGGAGAGCTCCCAGGCACTTCGACAATGCAGAAATAACGTCGAGTTCAGAGCCCAGCACACTGCAGATCCCACACAACCACAACCCCCAAGCTGGCTTGTGAGCAACCTTCTTGAAGAGGAGACAGGAAAGACGACACAGATCTCACAGGAACAGCACTGGAAAGCTTCCCATTCTCAACACAAGTTTTACCCTCAATGAAAGTTTTACTCTCAACTCTACCAGATAAAATTAAGCAGTAATTTTGTCTGTGTATGTTAACTTACGAGTGATCAATAGACACTTCTCTATTGACACTTCAATAATGGCTGGCACCTGCCTTTCCCTTCCTTCTAACCATAAAGCAATTATCTAGATTGCTAGATCATTCAGGACCTCCCCAAAGTATTTGAAAGTACGCTGGTACATTAGGAAATCAGTCTGTGTGAGAATAAGCGTGCTTTGTGTCAGAAGGCAGGTCTTCAAGATGATGAATGTCGGATTTTTTGTCGTTGTACACACACACATCCCCCCACTTCCGTAAATGCATCAGCATTGTGGCGAAAAGTTTCAGGTCCTTACAAAGGCCACATATTTATATATATAGCGTGGATTTTTATATAGATGCTAAAAATGGAAAGCAATTCTCACATGGATCAACAAATTGTTATCTATAAAGACAATACACAGGGACTGAAGCAGAGTCACATTTAATCCATTCTAGACCTAAACCACCATTTATGTGACAAGCTGCAGAGTAGAAAAGCCATTTTCATGCCAAATACAGTCCTTGTGCTGGCGCCAAGGCCAAAAGAGCAAGAGCAAATGGAGAACTCACAATTCTTCCCTTGGGGCCTTTCACAACAGCCTGCAGACAGCAGATGGGAAAACACCACTGTGGCCAGGCACAGCTCCTGTGCCCTCCAGCAACCCTCACAAACACCCAGGTGCTGCTGGTTGTACCACCAGGCTAATCCCACCCTTGCCCTACCCATTCAGGCAGTGCGTGTGGCTTTGCTGTCTTCTGTCCTTCTGCTCTGGCCCCCAGGAAGGGTTGCCTTGAACTACAGAGAAATTAACCCAGCTGTTGCCTCAGGATTCCTGAGCTGTCTAAAGGGCCACATAACTGACAGCAACTAGAGGCTTTCTTCTGAAAGAAAGATGTATAATAAGCCATTGGAGTGGACATGCACAGAATATTTGAAGGCTAGGACCGATTATTAGCAAGAAGTAGGAGAGCTCTAAAAGTACCCAATGGCCTTCATGGAACCAGAAAAATGAAGGGTATGTGATTTCTGCACCCTTGACTTAAAGAAACTTTCTTCTGAAGATCTCTGGAGAGAAAACTTCAGACAGGAGGAAAAATTATTAGTTCATATATTTGCCAGCTTTCCACTAGACAACAGTTGGTGACAGCATTAGAGATAGGAAGGAGTGAGAAGGGATAAGAAGCACAGCAAAAGTCACAGGATAAACTCTGCGTGAAAGACAGAAAACTTAAAGTCAAAATATATAAAGCTGTTTATCTTAGAGGCAGAGGCAAGAATGCCAGCTTTCCACCTCACATTGTAAAGGCCAGCTCTGAATAAAACATTGAGTGTGTGTGTAAGGGTGTTTTTCTGAATATTTCCTTAGCCAATATGGGGAAAAGCAGCGAGTGCCCTTCTAAGCATCCCCTTCACTGCTGAGAGTCATGACGGTTTTCCTCTTTAAGTATTGTGCGGATGTGTCAGAACTACAATAAATGTAAAAGATATAGTCATTCTAGAAGAGTTCCTGCAGTGAAAATTACACAGCAGAATTAAAGCAGTCCCTCAGTTCTATAGATTGGAGTGGTTCTGGCAGTACTTCCCAGAAACACAGCTGAAATCAGTAATGCTTCCAAAAGCTAAAGTTAACTTTACATACTATTGCCATAGAGAAGGTATGTTTCCAATTCAAATCAAATGAAAATTGACTTCCAAACTAGGGCAAAATGAATAACGAAGATACAAAAATCGAAACATCTGAAAGAGAATTCCTGTGTTACAAGTTTTGAGGAAGGACAGATGCCAGTACACACATTAAACATGGTGACACTTCCCTGGAGAATTATGATAATACTTCACCCTTAAATAACACACTCAAAGCACTTCACAGACATTAACTAATTAATTTTCAATCCTCGTGTGGCTATGAAAATTATACAGTTGGGAAATAAGGTCAGATCTTCAGAGGAGATCAAGCTGAGATTAAACAGTCTGCCCCAAGCTACGTACTGACTTGACAGCAGAGACAGGGTTACAGCTCCCTTGTCCAACAGCCACCCCACCATCAGAAAGCCTCTGGAGGGAGTCTAACAGCCCCCCCAAACATCTCCAGCAGCTGCCCAAACACAGCAAAAGGCTTAGGCAGGATCAGATGCCTCTTTGTGCTCAAAGACTAACCCACAAACACATCTCAAGGGCTGAGGCGTTAACTGTGCACCCACAGATCCCCCTACACTATAGGGAGATAGGTAGTCCTATCTATCAGTGCCTTCACAGCTCCAAAGGATTAAGATGAGTGGAGAAAAAGGTGACTTTCAGGAGTTGCTGAAGCTACCTGGACAGGCCAGAGCAGAGGATGCACTAGCACACTCAGTCTCCTGCGCTTCAGTTCCCAGAACATGAAGAATGAGCCTCCAAGGGCAGGCAGAGATCAACCCATATGTCCTGCAGCAAAACGCTCCCTGTGCTCAGGAGAACCAAGTGTGAAACCCTTGTGAACCACAACAGGCTGCAGCACTCCCAAAACTATCAGCTCTCTGAAGTGCTGCACAAGTCATCAATCAGACTGAAATTAGCTTTCTTCTAATGAAGGCCACACTGAGAAGGGGCAGGGTAATAACAGCAAAACCTCTGTAAAACCCCAAAGGAGACACCAGGGGCAATCCCAAACAACTGCCCTGCACAGAGGCACTGCCATCGTTTCAAGGGCTTTTAGAACCAGTAAGCTCTACAAACAGAAAGACTACAGCAAAATTGTGCTGCATGCTCTGAAAAAAACCTTAAAACAAGGAGAATGTGCTGGTAGCCTGGCCAGAGGACACCTCCTCCAAAAAAAACCCCAAGTTCTGCCACTTGTGACATCTGAACATCTGCAGACAGAGACAGAGCTCTTTGCTTTCCCTACAGCCACGATGCCAAGAAGTATTGACATTCAGCTTTTTGGAAAGTGCTTTAGAGTACTTTGAAAGTAGTCAGGCACTATTTAAAAGGTTCAGTTCTCATTGCAGCACTGTCAGAAGATTAATCAATTAAAAACTTGGCTACTGCAAGCAGCAGTATGTCTGCCAATCCTGGGCTGCCTTTGTGTGAAGATCTGGGGTTTGGTTTTGTGAAGTAACCCCATGTCTAAACTTCTAATTATATTAAGAAAAGGTAAGTGCTAAAAAACAGCTGGACTACATAGCTCCAGCAGAAACTTATTTAAAAAGCCAAGGGTCTGAATGACACCTTTTCTTTAACCTCCTTTGGATACTGCTTTGGGATGGCAAGGGGAACAGGTTGCATTATGTTGCACCAGTTCCAGACCTTGTACAGAGATGACATGCAAACAATCCATTAAATGTGAAGATTTACTGAAGAATTGAAACCAATAGCAATTAGTGCGTGTTGTCTCAGCAAAACCAAAAAGGCTTAAAGAAATAAAGCTAAGAAAAAGGATGTCGGCTAGCTGTCATGTCATATACATGACAGGATGGCCAACAAAACATGTTTCTGTACACTTAATAATCACATGAATAAAAGTGTTCAATGGCGTGCAGATCAAAGAGAAAGCACAACAGTGCTAGATGACCAAATAACAACCGCAGCATAATGAGATAGCCATTTAAAAAAGAAAACAAAGAATGGAGATCTGAGAAAAGGGATTATTTCGACCAAAAAAAAGTATTTCAAATATTTTAATTGAAAATTGTAGAATTGGACCAAGGCCTTGAAGGTCAGCACAACTAAATGGAGATAACTCTAAAACTACTCTGTGGGACTTTACAATAGTTGCAGCTGGTCAGTGTGGAACAGCAGGATTCTTCTTCTCTTCCCTCACTGCCCTGCAGAAACTGTGCTTGAGTCTGAGCACCTGCAAGTCAGACATGGAAACACTGCTCCCGGGGACTTGTGTGGGACTTCCCTGCACCCACCGCTCTGGCTGCACAGAGCCGGACAATTCCACATGCAGCCACAGCTGGGGACAGGACAGTAGAGGGACAGTCCTAAGGATTAAAGCATCAGCTACAACACACAAAAAAATCCAGCTGGAATAATGAGCAGAAACACAGAGGACGGCGCACGATGGAAGGGGTCCAGCACCTGGCAAGAAAAGCTGCACTTTGGAAATGGGAAGGACCGATGGAAGGGTCCCACCAATGTCAGCAATGAAAAACTTGGTATTAACTGAGAAAAGTGCCTTGGATAAAGGTAAATATAGGCCACCAGTGAAGGCAAGTGACTTCCCAGACAAAGAGCAAGGAGCTGCAAGGAAGGGCAGAGAGGCAGTGGATTCTGGGAAGAAGAAAAAAAGCACGCACATACAGATGTAAACAAGATTTCAGCTTGAAGGAACTGGCAGTTCCTCTCTGTCACTGGCATTTACATTGCATTTCCTCCAGCCTTTATAAAACCTGGCTCCTCTAATTCATTCTAATTCACTCTCTAATGCTTCCACATGGCTCTTTCAGACCATGTGTGCGGGCAGTCTAGAAAGCAGTAGTTGGACGGCTTTTGACTGAAAGGAAATGTTTTAGGCACAGCTCAAAGCCTGTGGGAGTCAAGAGAAAGGGTTGAATTTGGCCTTTCAAAGAAACAGGATGCCAGGAGAGTCACATGAATGCTTAAAACAACTTCTCTGCTTAAACAGAAGGTGTATACGCCTGAGTTCGGTCTTCGCCACTAGTTGGAGCAGGCTGGTTGTAATTAACAGCAGGTGGTGGTTCACTCTTTTGGCAAGAGAGCATATGTGAGTCAAAGTTTTAAGATATTAATGCATTGTTTGCCTTTCTTAGTGAAAAAAGACACAGTGTTTTGCAAACTGTTGTCTAGGACCACGTGTGTACAAACACTGCACAGGGACCCGGGGTCTGGGTGGACAGTCGGCAACATGTGAGCCCTAGTAGTGGTGAAGATTACCAGCATCCAAGCCAGTAGATCAATGGAAGTGATTAATCCCCTTTACTCAGCACTTGTTAGGCCATGGTTGGAACACTTCCTCACATTTTGGGGGCCCCCAATACAAGAAAGTTGTTGATCAGCTTGAGCAAGTCCAACCAAGATCACCAAGACAGTCAGTGGCTGGAGCATACAAGCTCCCAACAAGTAGCTAGGCAGGGTTCAGAGAGAACACAGCCATGCTCTTGGTTGAGGTACATGGTGGGAGAATGAGATACACCAGTCTGGACTGGGTATACTGGACATACTCACACTGAGTATAATTACAGATTGAAAGAGGAGCCCAGGGAAGCTGAAATATCTCTGTCCTCGGAGGTTTTCAAGACCTGACTAGACAAAGCCCTGAGCAATCTGGTCCAGATTCAGTGCTGTCCCAGCACTCCCAGGCCACTCTCAGGTATACTTCCAGCTCAAATGATACCCACCAAAAGCATCATTACTACACAGTGTATATGTTTCTATAGGCAATATGTTCCTAAACCACTGAATTACAATGCAACTGTTAAAAAAAAAACCCCCAGAACAACCCGACACAGTAACGCGCAACGGACAAACCATAGCTACAAAAGCTCACTCTTTTCTCACAAACTTCTGCAAAACAGTAATCACCTTGGCCAAGACCACAGGCGAGAACTGTGTAAACCAGTGCCATCTATTGAGTTTGAGACACTTTATAGCCAGCTGAATATTCATCTCGTAGATTTACAGCTGTAGAAAAGTGTGATCAGCAAACAAAACCAGGTGCCTTGTATGAGCCACCTCAGATGCCATGAGTTGCTCCACAAAAGAACACAAAACAATGAAAGAAAAATCAGGTTTAAAATAAGACTGATCTAAAATTAAATGAAATTAAGTTATTGACTGTAAAGTCTCTTACATTTTAAACAGAGATTACAGACACTGCACTGGTCTTCCACTTGATTTAGAATTCCTCTTCCATCTGATTTAGGTTTTATCACTGCAAGAATAATATCACTCTGCCTTTCATATTAAGTTCTTTTTTTCATATGTTTCTCAACTAGATAACCCACAGTTTAATTAAATTAAAATTGAAATTGTATTGTAAGAATATAGACCATTTAGGACCCGAGACATTAACCATTCCTTCTATTTCATAAAGAAATTAATTACATGAGAGTCATTAAAAACAACTGTAACTCCTTAAGGATTTAAATTACATTTTGAATTGGAAGAATAAGGTTCCTAGCTGATTTAAATACTTCAAGATGGTAAAAATGAATTAATGATGTTAATATTCCATATGTCTAAAAATTGGTGCTGGAATGAAATTGTGTTAAATCTAAAGGCAGCAGCATGGACATTGAAAGCAGAACAATCTATTTCTAGCCTACTTATTTCATCATACTGAAGCCTGGAGTATTTTTGGGTAAGTTCCAGTCCAAGACTTCAAACTGGGTACTGGTAAAATCCATGGAAGCCTTGGAACTGACTTCAAGAAGTGCAGGACTAGGCTCTGGCTTCTGTGGATCCCATACCTTCTTCCCTTTTCTGCAAGAAAACCTCAGCTTTTTCTGGGAGATGTTTTCCCCAATCTGACGAAAAGCAAGAATGATTTAAAAAAAAAAAAAAAAAAAGAACTATAAGGAATGATAAATATGGTATTTCAAAATTGGGCACCCTGCTGTTAATTATCATCAGTGCCTCCACAGTTTATGCATATTAAAATTCTGCTGGCACTTCTCCTCCTAGGGAAAATAGTTTGAAAGGGGATAGGCAAGAGAAATCTCTGCAGCACAGCCTGCAGTTTGAAAATTCACAGACTGTACCAGCTGGGTAGGACAGCCAATCTTCCAGACAGACAAACCTGCAAGAAAAACACCTACACCCATCTCCTTGATCACACTAAAGGGATGTCTCTATTGGCTGGTGGCATCATGCAGGGAATCAAAATAAAGATGCAGGACAAATTCCAAGGCAGCATAACCCCCATATAACCTTCTTTGCCCAGGTCTAGGATTGCATTTTGGAATCAAATGGTAAAACACGGGCTCTGCCGAGGACATTGCTCTCCACTGGCAAAGCCAACCAAGTGTACAGGGTTCATTTTGTTTCCAGAAAAAAAAAAAAAAAAGACACTGATTAATTAAAATGCAAATATTTTCAAGCCTTATGTTCAGCTAAGAATAATTAAGGCTTGCCCATATCATCCAAAAGACTGGTAGCCATTCTCAGCATGCCATCATCTATCACCCCACATTAGTCCATGTTTGCCAAGGAACAGATTGCAACCAAGTAGATAGGCAGCACATTAGCTGAGAGTTTTACTTGTGTAACTCTCACAGCTTCTCCAGTATAAAATGCCAATAACTGCTCTCTTTCTATAGCCATGCTTGATTAGCGCATAAACACTGCCACCAATAGCTTTAAGTAGCTGTTGCTTTTCGGCCTTAGCTGCTGTTCATTGCACCCTCCCGTGCTGCTCTGGTGTGCAGAGGGAAAGGGTGATTTCCAGAACCATGAGAGCAACACGGTGGTGGGAGAGAGACCCAAGTGCTGCCCCCAAAGGCTCTGTGTGCTGACAGCTCACACTGAGTCATGGGAGTTTCTATCACACTGGCTTAAATCCCATTTGACTCCTGGGAGAGTAGCCATTCCTAAAAAAAGTAAGAGTGTGCTCAAAGTGCTTTGCTGATGAAAATAATCACAGCCATCGGATTAAAAAGCTTCTTATTAAAAAGCTCCAGCATTACAAGAGCTCCTTACTGGAGCCCACTGCAGCGCCAAGAGCCTGCACTGCAATTTTAGGGCACTTTTCTCCGTCTACTTCCAGAATTCAAATGGTGACCTCCTTCAAAGAACCCTTTCGGCTCTGAAAGGCCCGGAAATGTAGTCATACTAGGATTAACGACTTGAATTATCTCTCTTGCACCTGTGCCTCACTGTAGCCATGGCAAAGATGGACAGAAGCTTTGCCTTGGTGAAGTAATGCTTGAGGCTTTCTTTGGTGTTCGTCTAAGCAAAATCTTTTCTCTCCTTGTCTTACCAAATAAACTACTTGGGGAGAAAAGATGCCTCCCACTGTAGAAGTCTCTTGATACAAAAAAATGCAAATCTCAAGCAGCTGTAATGACGAAGATCAATTTTAGACTCCTGGTGTCTACCTTCCTGCAAAGCTTTATTATTTTTCATCAAGTATCTACAAGAACCAGATCACGTTTCTAGCTTTCCATTCCTCTCCTGTGTAATGAGGGAGAATCATATATATTCCTTTCATTTAATTTACGCTAGAAATTTAGAGTTATTGATTGTAGTTGGTAGACTTCCTAGCTAGAAGAGACTTGAAGCAACATTTTTCTGGGTTTTGTACTGCTTACCACAGAGATGGACCAAAAAAAAAAAG